>PNEQ01032517.1:0-10319 GCA_003012365.1 Medauroidea extradentata
AGGGGCGTCATTTCAGGTTTTTCCAGGGGGGGGGGGGGGCAAGTTTTTTTTTTCTGGGGCATGTGACTTTGTTGCTTTTTTTTTATTAATTAAGCATGTATAAATTAGATACTTTAATAATAAGACTTCAGTTTTATTCCTTAAGTTAGCATTATTTACATTTAAAAATACAAAAAATATATTTATACACAAAAATTCCAAATCCAGGGGGGGGGGCATTTGCCCCCCCCCCCTGTAGCCCAAAATGACGCCCCTGAACACGGAGTGAAGACAGTCACGGAGGGAAAACCGACATTTAAGTAAAAAATTACACCAAGTGCAGAATTACACCAAGTGCAGAATTACACCAAGTGCAGAATTACACCAAGTGCAGAATTACACCAAGTGCAGAATTACACCAAGTGCAGAATTACACCAAGTGCAGAATTACACCAAGTGCAGAATTACACCAAGTGCAGAATTACACCAAGTGCAGAATTACACCAAGTTCAGAATTACACTAAGTTCAGAATTACGTTAAGTTCAGAATTACGTTAAGTTAAGAATTACGTTAAGTTAAGAATTACGTTAAGTTAAGAATTACATTAAGTTAAGAATTACATTAAGTTAAGAATTACATTAAGTTAAGAATTACATTAAGTTAAGAATTACATTAAGTTAAGAATTACATTAAGTTAAGAATTACATTAAGTTAGGAATTACATTAAGTTAGGAATTACATTAAGTCAAGAATTATACTAAGTGAAGCGATGGAATGTGGAACGGAAGTGGGGAGTTCCCTAGGGAAATTCGCTGGCCAGTGGCACGTTTCCCACTTGACGAAACAATTTTGGCAATCCGAACACTGATTACCTTCACGGGAAGTGAGTGCTTTAGCCACAGCGGTATTTTTTATCAAACTACTGTCGACGCCATATCACGAAACCACATAACATCGAAATAAAAAACGTGTTTGATGTTGAACAGCCTTAATGGCACGCAGTACTCCCAGCATGAAAGTCCTACAAAGTGACCTTGACTATAAATACATTCACTCCGACTACATACTGGTGTCACGCCAAGTCGACACGCAAAAAATGCTTTCACGCGACTGCGACAAAACGCTGGCGGCTTTCGAGATATGTCCGATATCTCGGAGAATTGCTCAAACACGCATTCGGACGTTATATTTATTCTGGAACAAATCCATATACTTGGCATAATTACGTGAGGAACGCGCGATTGTATGTTGTTGATTTCACAAAAACGTATTTCAGCCAAATTCAAAGAGTTCGTATAAGTTTCGTTCTCCCAACAGCGAGTTGAGCAAATATAAAGCTAGGTCAAAGATGGATTCGTAATCAACACGCTGGCTACAATTTGTTGACCAAATGAAGCCACACCTGCTGTGACTAAGGTCGACTCGTGCCTTCTCGTCAGCTGCCTGATCACCTCTAAGCATGCTCAGGCCGCAGAGAGGTGACTAGAGCAACAGTCTATATACAAGTATATTACAATGCGATGTCTGCTTAGAAATACCATTCAAAGAACTTCATACGCTTGTATAATGTTTAAGCTCCTACCGGCTACTTATATTCTTAAATATTCTGTGCCTGTAGGCTAGACTCCAAGAATATCCGTGTGTACTCATTGGCTGCCGGCTGACACAGTGATATGACCTCATTCGACATGGATTTGTTTCTTTATTATTGACTCAGCCGCTCTAGGCGGTGTCTAACGCCAAGGGCCAACTGTGAGGGCGACATGAACTCACAGTGACTTTAATTTTAACTTGCGTTACAAAGAAAACTCGACTTTTCAAGTCTCTACATAAGAATGCATTGATATCTGTAACTCCACATCTCCAAACAATGCAGTATTTCTTCCTGATTGGTAGAGCCACGAATTTGTGGCGAAAAGATGTTTGTACAATTTGGTTTCAACATCTTATCTACAACTCTGCAACTATGTTTCAAGGTCAGTAACTGGATTATTTAGCTCTCGCTACTGACAAATCACAGACTTATTCTGATTGGCACAGTCAAATAAGAGACACGCTGCCAATAATAATGAAGCAGAGCTGCCGGTGTGCGCGTGGTGCTGCAGTTACCATTGCTCTGATTGGCGTTGTCAAATGAAAGACAACTCTGCACAAATGCAGACAACCAATAACCATTAAATAGAACTGCATATGTGCACATAAGGCACTGAAACCATTTGATGCATAAATATTTTCACGAAAACTGCCTGTCCCTATTGATTGGCTATTTTCCGTTCCGTGCGCGAAGAAGACTGTAAGAGTACTCAGTCTGCATAGGGGCATGTCTAACCTCGTCGACGCAAGCAGCATGGCGGAGAATTAATTGAGTGTATCAGTATGACCGGAACTAATGTCGCCTCCCCGACTTGCGCCCCGTGAAACAGAACTGTCGCCTCTACGGAGAGCGGCCGGCGCTAACGGACATGGAACGCGCTCGTTAGATGTAGTACGTGGCCAGAGTCGCAACTTGGCGCCTCCGAGGCCCATGGCCGAGGAAGATGGGGCAATATTGAATACTCTCCCGTCATGCAGAAGTTTCCCTCCGTGCTGCGACAGTAACCATAAAGGACGGAAGGCCATAGTTGGTGGGAGAGAGGTGCAGAGGGGGTGTCGTTGGAAGTCCCGGAACGCCTCGGGAACGACACCTCATTATTGCGAGACGAGGGGACATGACCATTCTACACTGGGACGAGATGCCAAGGGTTGTAGAAGGGGGGGGGTGTTGAATCATGATGACGGGGCCTTGTTATCCCTTGTTCAGAATCACTGCGTCAGGACTCTGCAGTCATAGGAACAGTTGCCGATACTTCTGGCGTCTAGGAGGATGGGCATCCAAACATTGTTGGCCCGTCGCTTCGGTGTACACTCATCTCTCAACACGAACCTACATTACCACAGCACAGCTCTATACAGCAGACGCATTAAAACTGTTGCAGCATATGTTAGCAGAAAGCTTTTTTAATAAATACTACTAAACGTGTGTTCGATATATCTATAAACTAAAAAGAAAACATTTAGAACTATGCTTCTCTGTTTCCGAATTCTTGACATCATACTTCGGAACATGGTTTAGGTACACATCATAAGGCTAATAACGACTTTTTTCAAACTGCTGTCACGTAAAAAATACCAAAACAGAATCATAAAACATAAATAGAGAAGTACGTGCTGGACTTTACTAGGCATTTCTCGTAAAAGCCATAGTAGGGTCACTGATTAAAGTCCCATCGGAAAAGCCAAAGACCAAAACACTGCACGCAGTGTTCGCGCCATTTATATTTAGTTTATCGACGGAAAGACCGCACACTTTAAAACTATATTTCTATAGTTTTGAAAAGTCAGCATACTAGTTAGAAACATGATTTTGAGGTGTGTCTACAAACAACTAAATCGAATTTTTTTAGGCTTTTGTAAGTCCGAAAATATCACCTGAATTCGTAAAGTGCAGAACGAAATGCGTGCGACAGCGTTTACTTCATACTAGCCAAAAATAAAATTTTCGAGTCATCGCAGCTAGATGCTAAATTTTTATATATATTTTCTTCAATAACTTCCGTTTTAAAATGTGTTGGTAAATGTGACAAGGTTGAGGCATAGAAGAGATTTGTGATGACTTCTACAGATCATAATAGTATTATACGTCCACCTATAATTCCCTTGCAATGATTATGCAAGACAAATATATGAAAGATTCAATTATTATTTATGTCAAGCAGGTTATCAAGAATGTAGCCTTTCTTGTCGAAGATAAAATTTTGATAATATAACTTGAACAAATGTCATGGCTGGGAAACTGAAAATTCAAGAAAATTAACTAACACACAAGCCTTTAAGTCGTTTAGGAACAAGACTACAGGGGAAGTCTTGCACGCCACTTTGGCGAATTGCGAATAGACGCGATATGCTTTTCATCGAACTAGTTACTCCAATTCTCATAGCTCCGTGGTGCCACGCGTCAGAGGCGGAAAATTGGGACCGGTTCTAAGTCCCCTTAAGGGTGTTCAAGTGCGACAAAATCATAATTTTATATTTTTATGAAATATCGTTAGTTTTGTAGACGATACTTGTGAGTGTAGTTTCCTCTTACAAAACAATTTTAGCTCGCATAGTTTTCTCATAACGGTTCGTCAAAGTCAGAATTTGCTTGTTTCGCTGCCAAGCAAATAGTAAAAACCAATCAATCTATTTGAACGAAATAATTCACTGTGAATTTAAATCCCACGATCAGTGCAATAAAACATTTAAAACCCACAATGCCACATTTTCAGTTTTTTTTTTTAAATCACAAAAGTACAGAAAAAATATATTCAAAGCAAAATTTTTTTAACATATAAATATATTTCGCGGGATGTTTCTTAATGTTGTATTACGTAGCCCATGCATGTTATTTAAATGTGAATTAAATCACTTATATAAGTCACCTGGTTTTTACTATTTGCATGGCAGCAGAACATGCAAATTCTGACTTTGACGCACCTTTATGAGAGAACTATGCAAAAATAAATTGTTTTGTAAGAGAAATTGCACTCACAAGTATCGTCTACACAACTAACACTATTTCATATAAATATAAAATTATGATTTTATCGCACTTGAACACCCTTAAGAGGCAATGCTGACCTCGGAGATCTGGCGGTAACATGAGTCCACATGCAAACTTACATTATGTGTGGCTTAGTCTCATGTTGAACCTAAACACATATGCCACCACTGACTTTATTGTTAATTTCGTTACGGTCCACATTGCTATAGAATATTTTCGACTGTTTACACCCCGAAATCTATTAAAAAATAAATATGTTCATGCACAAAAAATAATAAACCACATACTCATATGTACAGGTGTACAGAAACAGCAGCTTACTAATCATACCACGCAAATTCTGGCCTAAATAGGAGTGAGCGAGAGATTTTTGTCAGCACTTAACATCGAGGTCTTCGGCTCCGGAATGGAAGGGCAGGGGGAACGGGAGATCTCGAGAAAACCCGCCGACCAACGGTATCGTCCGGCACGATTCCCACATGCGAAAATCCGGGAATTTATCCCGCCGGGAATCGAACCCGGATCGCAGTGGCGGGAGGAACTCCACGATGGAGGCACTCCGCCCTATTTTTTTCCTTTTGTAGCAATAAACATTTTAGTTTCTTAGATTTTTGTAATATCACATTTCAAAAAGTCTTCATGAATTAGTGCAGTGCATGGCAATGCTAAGCCTAGAATTTTTCAAAGCATTTACCGCCAATGTGAGTAAAACTCCAGAGAATGGCCTGTAGTGTTGAAGAAGAGAGGGCATTTGTAAAGCCTAACACAAGGTTGTCCTTCTTGAACAACAATGTTTACATCTCCTTGTCCAAGGTGCCTTTTATCATATGTGACGGCCAACATGAATGTAAGTAGCTTGCATGCAAGGTTTTGCATTCCAGCTAGAATTGTTTAGAGGCGGTTTTTATTTTCATGTCCTCCTTGGCAAGTCGTTTATGTTTTTACACGGTTCATTTACGTACCTTAATTATAATATTATTTGAGAGTGAACACAAATTCATGCCTTGTATAGTCACAAAAATTATTTGTCAGTTTCTATCCTGTATGTAACGGATGTCTTTTGTAATTTTAAATAACTAATTCCATATCCTTATTATGAGAAAAATTAAAATAGTAAAAATCTAAAAAAGGGCTCATATTTCAAACTTTTTTTTGGCATATAGGCAAATCCAAGCTAATACGCAAGTACTAATGTGTGTACAGTAAGTTCATGAAGCAAGGAAGTATATGTAGAGTTTCTTGATCACCTTCTTGCTGAAGACAGATAATCGTGTGTACTGGACTTAAGACTGATGGTATGTGTGTTGATAGAGGCAGGGCTGTGTGCACGGCGAAGAACTGGCCTACTTGTTTGGGGCGCCTCTGGTCGGCGGCTTCAGTCACTTTCCTCGCAACTACACCAAGTCTGAGGCGCTGCTGTCAGAGACCGTCATGACATACTGGAGCAACTTCGCCAGGACAGGGTGAGTTCTCGCCCAACCCTTGTTACAACTCTGCACTTCTTAATATACCATGTTTACAGTACTGTGCAATTAAGTGGACGGATTTTGATCAGCAATAAAGGGCGCCTTGCATGTCTGACAGCCACGTCGTGAGCACGGATTGGTGTTTACATTTTAAGGAGGTAGTATCATAGATTTATATAATTTACGTTTGCTTCCAATTTTATGACTTGATTTTAAAATTCAGAGCCAGTGGTGACAATCATTACTAAACAGAATTTTTAAAGCTTAAGTCAGCTGGCTTATCTGTATTTACTGACGTGAGATGGACATCAATAATTAGTTTATCTCAATTTGCAATTATACAAATAAAAAAGTAAACAAATATATAAACAAATATGATCTTAAACTAACTGTTACACATTTGTTTTCCAGTGTTTTCTGATAACGAAAATACTTATTTGTTCATCCGGGGTATTAAAAAAAACTCCTTAAAGCTCCTGTATCACTCTGGACCTCACTGTGACGAAGGTATATATAGGTTCGACAAGTGTCTACTAAGCCCAACCGAACATATTTTAACATACTCTTGCTCACGTTCACCTAGTCAGCACCCTTAAGGTGGCAGTCTAAACTGACGTAATTTGCTCGTCCGAGACGTGTAAGCGCGACAGTGTTTAGAGGAACCCAACCTGAATCGACCTTACCACTCTGGCACCTCTAGGCCTCAACACACTAAATATCTAGCCAGAAAGCGCCCTTAAGAGCGTTGGGTACCTTCCAACACGCCATACACTTATATGAAATTTACAAGTAATTTCTTTGTTACACATATATTGTATAATTAGCTGCCAACGTCACAATTTTGACGTTTTTGTGTCGACATTATCAGAAAAACTAAAACACTTGCATTGATGAAACTTTGTACATAAAATGTCTGTATCATTGGCTAGGCTATTTGGAGACACCTCTATGAATTCTCAATGAAAAGATATGTTGCCTTTCGGTAAATGTAAAAATTCACGTAAAATACGGCATAATATCGGTGTCATTTATTTGACGTAAATTTTTCTTTGCTGAATTTGCCAATTACGTTTTAAAACTTTTGAAAGAAGTATTTTATTTTTAAAACTTTTGAAAGAAGTATTTTATATGCACAGCAGTTTCAGTTCGATAAGTAGTTCGTTTTTTTTTATAAAGGCTACAAAAACCGTCCCTATCCGTCCTAACAGCTTATTATACAAAATATATTAAACCCGAGAAAGTTTCACTTTTTACAATTTGTAACACTTTTGGAGTTAATTAATTGACCACAAAAATATAAAACCGGCTGGAAGGGATCCAACTTCAATGAAAATGCTCACTTTACCATTACCAGCCCATGAATACTGATTGTAGCATGTTCCATCCAACCGCTTACATCATACTAGGTCATAATTCGTCAATTTCGAAACCGTGGTTATTTTGTAAACACGACAAGGAAGGTAGTTTTCGTGTAACAATTTTTTTTTCTGAAGCATAGGTATTTACGAGCTGCTGTGGAAATAATAAAATAACTCGAGTCATTTACTAAAAAAAAAAGTAATGCGAGTGAAGTGAGCTTGCATCAAAAACTTAAATCGAGCCAACTGAGTTAGATAAAATCCTGCTAGCCTGTGGTGATAGAGCATTATTGTCACGTGACTGAGAAAATCAAGTCACGTGTTTAAAAAATGTAGCTGATTGTAGCAGGTTACTTTCTGTACACGCCTAGAGTATTGCCGGCAGTATCTGTAGAGATAGTGGGTTCAGACTAGGCTGCACAATACTATGTACACTCAGTGGTCAGATCACTGACTGCTAACTCAGTTTCACTCTAGAACAGCAGGCACGAGATTGCGTCCAGATTTTTCTCTCCCGATGTAACTGGCGCAGAGTCCTACAGGAAATGCTTGTTCGCATGTGACTTAGGCACGCGCGTATGAAGTCTAACCTATCCACGTGTGAACTTGCGAAGGTTTTCAAGACCTAATAAATTGCTGCCAAAGTTACAATTTCGAATACTACTTCATCTACTAGCAAGGAAAACTAAACACACCTCCGAAATGAGACTTCTTAACTTGGGATTCGTTGACATTGGCTGTTTCATGAGACACATTACAATTTTTCTGTAACGAAGATTCCTTTCCAATTTCCTCGTGTGTAACTTATTCGTGTTCTATAACAAAAGCTACTATCAAATTATCTCTTGCGAACAGCTTCAACCAGTTGTCATTGCTTTACATAATATATCGTGGTGAGGCAAGAGGACTTAACGGTCCTTTAGCAACGAGGTCTTAAGAGGAGTCCTCGACTGGCGCATGGACGGCGTTGCAGCGTGTCACGCGCATACATTTTTACGCGAAACCGCTTAAGTTGTTCATATTATGTTAACGTACCAAAAGAACACACACTTGAAACCATGCTTCTATTTTTTTCAAAAATGCAGCACGCTTGTTAGAAACATGATATTCGGGCCTCTCAAAATGGCTGAAAACGGGTTTTTTTTACTGTTGAAACTCCGAAAATATTACCTGAATTCGTAAAGTGCTTGTCTTTACTTCGAACTATTCAAAAATAAAATATTGGGGCCACCGCTTGAAGTCCCATAGTAAAAAGACTACAAGGAAAACCTTGCACGCCAGTTTGGCGCTGCTAATAGAGGCGATATGCTTCTCGTCAAACGTGGGACACTGGCTCTTATCGCTACGCTGTTCTCACGCGTCAAAGGTGGAAATTTGACACCGCGAAGGACTCTTCTTAAGGGGGATGGAGCTTCAAAGCAGTGATTTTTCACAATTTTCGACGTAACTTATTCCCCTCGCTTATCATAAAAATCAAGGCTTGACAGTCAAACAGTCAAATCGCTACTTTAACATGCTCTTGTACGAAAACTGTGCGGAACATAAAATTTTTTATGTGTGGAAAATTACTTCTAATGCAACGTGTAAAGTTGGACATTGTTCGGCACAAAAAAAATGTATTGGTAACCTAACTACATAGTAATTTTAAATACGTTTTGCAGTAAGACATCACAAGAAACAGTTAAGAAAATCATCACAATGGTTACAATAATTATAGATAACTGTGAGAACGAACGCAAAACAATTTCTACTTCAGCAGTCTGTGACTATTTGGGAAATATTAGTGACTCCACAGATAGCTGTGTATTTACCGTAAATCAGTAAAAAAAAAGTTCAACAGCCGTTTGTGGATGCACTAAACATTGCTGAACTTTTACAGAGACATTTTTGTTGTAAATCTTACCATTAATATATGTACTTTCGAAAAGGATTTGCTTAGAGTAGTGTAAAATATTTTGTAGTTTTGTTGTAAAAACTTGTATGGTGAGAAGTGTCAGGTGTATTCGTATCATTAGAGCCGCAATTTTATGGCGGAAAGTTTTTTTTCTCTTCACATTGCTTTCAATGTCTTACGTGCACATCTGCAGCTATGCTTCGTGGTCCGTGATTGGTAGGGACCTTTATTTTTCGCGAAAAGAAATTCGCCCCGCTTTGTTTCAGTGCCTTACACGTACATATCTGCAATTCCGCTTCATGGTTATTGGCAGCGTGTCTATGTGAAGAGCCGTAGATCATTTGACGGAGACAATAACAATTACGTTCCTGCAACACCACACGTCTGTGATTTGACGGTATAATACCACGGCTCGAGACAGTCACAATATCCAATCACTGGCCACGAAGCAGAACTGCAGATGTGCACGTAAAGGCCCAATTCCACTGAGGCAACATTTTGGCAACATGTAGCATGCGGCAGTGACGCACATGCGAGTCTGATTTCAACTGAGGCAACACAATGCGTCATGTGGCATGCGACATGTCGCCACCTGTCGGGCCGACAATATTGCCGCATGCCACAAAAATCTTGCTGTCGAACAGTGTCGCCCTCGATCCGGCAGTGTGTGGATCGGTGCGGCAAATTCTGGGCGACAAGATGGAATGGTCCAGTGAAAAAAATGTTAGATGGAATGGTCCAGTGAAAAAAATGTTCAGTTTATTGAAGGCTATCGTAATGTCCCTGAACTATGGAATGTGATGTTAGCAAAGTACACAAATCAATAAACTGAAAATGGATACTTTTATTAAACGGTTTGCAATTACATACGAGCGTAGTGTTGAAGAAATGAAATTTTTTTAACAAAAATAGTACAGACTTAAAAAAATCGACTCAGAAAAAATGCACTAAAACGTAAAACAAAATCATTTTACTTTAAGACTACTTAGAATACAATCAAATGATTAGGACAATATTACACAATTATTGTTATTTTTGG
>PNEQ01032518.1:0-10320 GCA_003012365.1 Medauroidea extradentata
AGGGATTGACGTACAATATGTACCGGTAAATGTCATGAACAGCAGCAAATACATGAAAGGTGATGGAGAGATTGATGTACAATACTTGGTAAATGTCATGAACAGCAGCAAATACATGGAAGGTGATGTAGGGATTGATGTACAATATGTGGTAAATGTCATGTACAGCAGCAAATACAGGGAAGGTGATGGAGGGATTGACGTACAATATGTGGTAAATGTTATGAACAGCAGCAAATACAGGGAAGGTGATGGAGAGATTGATGTACAATATGTGGTAAATGTCATGTACAGCAGCAAATACATGGAAGGTGATGGAGAGTTCTATGTACAATACGTGGTAAATGTTATGAACCGCAGCAAATACATGGAAGGTGATGGAGAGTTCTATGTACAATAGGTGGTAAATGTTATGAACCGCAGCAAATACATGGAAGGTGATGGAGAGAATGATGTTCAATACGTTGTAAATGTCATGTACAGCAGCAAATACAGGGAAGGTGATGTAGGGATTGATGTACAATACGTTGTAAATGTCATGTACAGCAGCAAATACAGGGAATGTGATGGAGAGATTGATGTACAATACTTGGTAAATGTCATGTACAGCAGCAAATACAGGGACAGGTGACGGAGAGATTGATGTACAGTATGTGGTAAATGTCATGTACAGCAGCAAATACATGGAAGGTGATGGATAGATTGATGTACAATACCTGGTAAATATCATGAAAAGCAGCAAATACATGGAAGGTGATGTAGGGATTGATGTACAATATGTGGTAAATGTCATGTACAGCAGCAAATACAGGGAAGGTGATGGAGGGATTGACGTACAATATGTGGTAAATGTTATGAACAGCATCAAATACAGGGAAGGTGATGGAGAGATTGATGTACAATATGTGGTAAATGTCATGTACAGCAGCAAATACATGGAAGGTGATGGAGAGTTCTATGTACAATACGTGATAAATGTCATGTACAGCAGCAAATACATGGAAGGTGATAGAGAGATTGATGTACAATACGTTGTAAATGTCATGTACAGCAGCAAATACAGGGAAGGTGATGTAGGGATTGATGTACAGTATGTGGTAAATGTCAATGTACAGCAGCAAATACATGGAAGGTGATGGAGAGATTGATGTACAATACGTGGTAAGTGTTATGAACAGCAGCAAATACATGTAAGGTGATGAAGGGATTGATGTACAATATGTGGTAAATGTCATGTACGGCAGGAAATACAGGGAAGGTGATGGAGAGATTGATGTACAATATGTGGTAAATGTTATGAACAGCAGCAAATACAGGGAATGTGATGGAGGGATTGATGTGCAATATGTGGTAAATGTTATGAACAGCAGCAAATACAGGGAAGGTGATGTAGGGACTGATGTACTATATGTGGTAAATGTCATGAACAGCAGCAAATACAGGGAAGGTGATGGAGAGATTGATGTACAATATGTGGTAAAAGTCATGTACAGCAGCAAATACATGGAAGGTGATGGAGAGATTGATGTACAATACGTTGTAAATGTCATGTACAGCAGCAAATACAGGGAAGGTGATGTAGGGATTGATGTACTATATGTGGTAAATGTCATGAACAGCAGCAAATACAGGGAAGGTGATGGAGAGATTGATGTACAATATGTGGTAAAAGTCATGTACAGCAGCAAATACATGGAAGGTGATGGAGGGATTGATGTACAATACTATGTAAATGTCATGTACAGCAGTAAATACAGGGAAGGTGATGTAGGGATTGATGTACAGTATGTGGTAAATGTCAATGTACAGCAGCAAATACATGGAAGGTGATCGAGAGATTGATGTACAATACCTGGTAAATGTCATGAACAGCAGCAAATACATGGAAGGTGATGGAGAGATTGATGTACAAAACGTGGTAAGTATTATGAACAGCAGCAAATACATGGAAGGTGATGAAGGGATTGATGTACAATATGTGGTAAATGTCATGTACAGCAGCAAATACAGGGTAGGTGTTGGAGAGATTGATGTACAATATGTGGTAAATGTTATGTACAGCAGCAAATACATGGAAGGTGATGGAGAGATTGATGTACATTACGTGGTAAATGTTATGAACAGCAGCAAATACATGGAAGGTATTGTAGGGATTGATGTGCAATATGTGGTAAATGTCATTTACAGCAGCAAATACAGGGAAGGTGTTGAGAGATTGAAGTACAATATGCAGTAAATGTTATGTACAGCAGCAAATACAGGGTAGGTGATGTAGGAATTGATGTACAATATGTGGTAAATGTTATGAACAGCAGCAAATACATGGAAGGTGATGTAGGGATTGACGTACAATATGTACCTGTAAATGTCATGTACAACAGCAAATACAGGGAAGGTGATGGAGAGATTGATGTAGAATTCGTGGTAAATGTTATGAACAGCAGCAAATACCGGGAAGTTGTTGTAGGGATTGATGTGCAATATGTGGTAAATGTCATGTACAGCAGCAAATACAGGGAAGGTGTTGGAGAGATTGAAGTACAATATGCAGTAAATGTTATGTACAGCAGCAAATACAGGGTAGGTGATGTAGGAATTGATGTACAATATGTGGTAAATGTTATGAACAGCAGCAAATACATGGAAGGTGATGTAGGGATTGACGTACAATATGTACCTGTAAATGTCATGTACAGCAGCTAATACAGGGAAGGTGATGGAGAGATTGATGTACAATATGTGGTAAATGTCATGTTGAGCAGCAAATACATGGATGGTGATGTAGGGAGTGACGTACAATATGTACCGGTAAATGTTATGTACAGCAGCAAATACAGGGAAGGTGATGTAGGGATTGATGTACAATACGTACTGGTAAATGTTATGTACAGCAGCAAATACAGGGAAGGTGATGGAGAGATTGATGTACAATATGTGGTAAATGTTATGAACAGCAGCAAATACATGGAAGGTGATGTAGGGATTGATGTACAATATGTACCGGTAAATGTTATGAACAGCAGCAAATACATGGAAGGTGATGTAGGGATTGATGTGCAATATGTGGTAAATGTCATGTACTGCAGCAAATACAGGGAAGGTGATGGAGAGATTGATGTACAATATGTGGTAAATGTCATGTACAGCAGCAAATACATGGAAGGTGATGGAGAGATTGATGTGCAATATGTGGTAAATGTTATGAACAGCGATAAATACAGGGAAGGTGATGTAGGGATTGATGTACAATACGTGGTAAATGTCATGTACAGCAGCAAATACATGGAAGGTGATTTAGGGATTGATGTGCAATGTGTGGTAAATGTCATGTACAGCAGCAAATACATGGAAGGTGATGAGTGTGTTCAAAATTTATAATAGTAGTAATAAAAACATAATATTAGTATTAATAATGAAAGTTCTGGTGCAGCGTAAACAAATCATTTTATAATTTTGTTTATCTATCAGTATGCCAACTTTTTTATAGATTTAGTTTATTGCATCCTTGGAATTTTTTTGTTTACATTTTTGCACAAAGATATCGGTCAAGTCATATTTACAATAAACAATCAAATGAATAAATGACATAAGTTATAAATTTAAAATTACACTCTAATAGAGCGATATTCAACATTTCTTGTCGGTTCAGGCTAGCACGTAGGCTCACGTCAGCATACTTCATAGTCTCCACATGTAAAAGAAAAGAAAAAAGCAAGAGAAGAAACAGAATCTTAACCCTGTCATAGATCCACTCAAATACTCATCGACTGTGTAAAAAGCATTAATGATCAAGAAATCTTTAAGGTGTTTTTTGAATATTTTTGTGTTAGCTAAACATGCATCTTGCAGGTGGCTGGGGAGTTTGTTGAACAACTTGCAAGCTGTGTATGAAGGACCTTTATGCTGTAAGGTCAATTTGATAAGAGGCATGTGTAAAAGGTTTTTAATTCTAGTGTTATGGTTATGAAAATGTTCATTTGTGTGGAACAACTTTTGATTTTTGGAGATGAATGTCAGCAATGAGTAAGTATATTCACAAGCTTAGGTCATTATTTTGGAACTTTTAAAAAGGGGTCTACAGGATTCAGTCTGTTTTCTCCCGTGAATTATTCTTACAGCTCTCTTCTGCATACGGAAAACATTTCTGTCAGAGGAGTTACCCCAAAACATGATGCCATATGTCATAATAGAGTGGACATATGCAAAGTATACAGTTAACTTTGAATCGTTGTAGAGTATACCTGCTATGTTACGTAGAGCGAAACATGCAGAGCTCAGTTTTGGAATGATATATTCAATATGTGTTTTCCAATTCAGATGACAATCAACATATAAACCCAAAAATTTTGTGTCTGTGGCTTTATTGATTTCTGCAGTGCCGCAATGAACATTTATTGTTGGCTTATTACTATTTTTTGTTGCAAACTGTAGGAAATGGGTTTTTTCTGTGTTAAGGTTTAATTTGTTTCCTATAAACCATGCATCTAATTCTGTAAAAGTGGTGTTGGTTAGTTGATTAAGTTTTTCCTCTGATTTCCCTGATATTATGATACTGGTGTCATCTGCAAATAAGGTAGGTATAGAACTATTGTTTAGGCAATCAGGCAGGTCATTTATGTAAACCAGGAATAACAGAGGTCCGAGAATTGAACCTTGAGGAACACCATGTCTTATCTTACCTGGTTTTGAATAAACAATATTTGAGTCTTCCCTAATGCAAACTTGTTGTCGTCTGTTTGATAAATACAAGTATACTAGTTCTTCCTCTTACACCATGAAATTGTAGTTTTTTAAGAAGCAGCTCGTGATTGACACAGTCAAAGGCTTTGGTAAGGTCACAAAAAATCCCGACTGATGGTAGTTTTTTGTCGAGTGCATTCAAGACATTTGTGATGAGTTGATATATTGCCTCATTGGTAGAGGATTTTTTCTGAAACCTTACTGGAAATTTGAGAAAATTTTTAATTTTTCAAAATGAGTTAAAATTCTAGTATATATTAGTTTTTCAATGATTTTTGAAAAAGTGGTTAGCAATGAAATTGGTCGTAGTTAGCTACATTGGTTTTCTCTCCTTTCTTGAAGAGTGGGGTTACCAATGCCCATTTGAGTCGGTCAGGGAATAGTACACTGTCGTTTAATACAGCATTGCATATGTGGCTTAACGGAGTACTAAGTTCTGAGGCAAATTGTTTTATTAGTTTACTACTTAAGCCATCATAGCCACAGGATAACTTTGATTTTAGGCTTTTTATTATTTCTTCAATTTCTTTTGCCGAAGTGTTGGGACATGTTATAAAGGGATATTCTGATTTCTGCGATACTACTATGTTGTTCGTATTATGACTTTGAGGTGTTTTGCTAATTAGATTATCAACAACATTAAGGTAATATGATTTGAAAGCATTTGTCACTGTTTTTGTGTCAGAAACGGTTTTGTTTCCAATATTTAGTTTGATTTTTGAAAATGGCTCTGTTGTTTTCCCTTTGTCCTTTTTTATAATGTTCCAAGTAGTTTTGATTTTATTGTCAGAGTTTTCAATAAGACTGCTAAAGTACTTTCTCTTTGCTTCTTTAATTACGTTTCTTAGAATTTTGCAGTATATTTTGTACCTGTCGGCTATATCTGGATTGTTGCTGATTCTAGTGGCTTTGTAAAGTTCTCTTTTGTGATCACACAAAGTTTTTAATCCTTTAGTCATCCACAGAGTTTTCCTAGCCTCATTTTTTATATGAACTTGTTTAGAGGGGAAGCTGTTTTCATAATGCAGGAGAATGGAACTAAGAAACGAGTAAAATTTGTTATTTACATTTGTAGAATAGTACATTTCTGACCATTTTTCACTGTTAAGAGCAGTGTTCTGACTGTATTGTTTTCACAAAAGAAATTCAGGTTTTTGTTTCACTCTCTTTTTTATTAACCTATGTAGGTTTCATAGACAAAACAACTTACTGAGAGGTGCAAACATAGAAATGCTAAAACATTGTATTCTTCTTTCCTCTAAGAGTAAAAAAACCTATGATCTGGCAGCACAGTCGTATGATAAGAAAACATAGCCAGAAATTATTAACCCTTAAACTGATAATCACCTATAGCATTTGGCTATAGAAGAATTTAATATGTTGTTCTGTAATTTCTTTGATTTTTTTTCTTTTATTTTGATTGTAATTAACTTGTAATTGGCATGTTAAATAATTGTTATTTGTAGGTTATAAATTTGTTTTGGTTAGTTAATTAATGCCCCAGATAGATAGCTTTGTTTCTCTGTGGAGGTTAGTACACATCCAGTAATATTTTTTTTTGTTTATTTATTTTTGTAGACTCTTGTAATTAATTTTCTTTAATTTTCGGGTTAGGTTTTGTTTTCATGTTTAGTTTCGAGTTACGTTTAGTTCGTTACCGCGATTTTGGATGATTTGTTCTTATTTGTTTTTACCGTCACCGCGATAATCTCCGACCCAAATAGCTTTTTTGGCTCGCGCGCGATGCTTCGAATGCGGCAATAATCGCGAGTGCGTGGGTGGAGATCAGGGCTTTTATCTATGACTGGGACATCGACACACACCTTTGCCTGGCATTCCATCACAGAACATACCGCCCACCAAAATTGACAATTTTTCAAAGACACTGGTACTTCTCTGATCACTTGTCAGTTACTATTCACTAGGAAGGCGACAAAGCTTTACTGCAGGTCGTTTAACATCACCTTGCTCCATCTTGATGGTTGCAACCCTGGGTACATCTTTGCCAGGGTGAAGTTTGAGAACTCTACCCAGCTGCAACTGAAGAGGTGGAAGGTTGTCCTCTTTTACCAGCACGAAATCTCCTTCCTTGAGCTCGCACAAATTCTGGGTCCATTTTCCACGAGGCTGTAGAGTGTGCAGGTACTCCTTATGCCATTGTCGCCAAAAATGTTAGGTGGCTTGTTGCACTAACTGCCATCTACTGAGTCTGTTTAGTGGAATGTCTATTAAGTCACGAGTGGGAGGTGCTGTCAGAGGTGAGCCAATAAGAAAATGAACAGGCGTAAGTTGGTCCAATTCATTTGGATCTGAAGAAAGAGGGCACAAAGGCCGAGAATTAAAAACTGCTTCAATTTGAGTGAAGATGGTGGTTATTTCCTCAAAGGTGAGGATCTGTTGGCCAATAACTCTCTTCAAGTGGTATTTGGCTGATTTAATTCCAGCTTCCCACAATCCCCCAAAATGTGTCACAGAGGGAGGGTTAAAATGCCACTGAATTCCCTTTAAAGCCAGACTGTCTGCAATGTGATGAGAATTTTGAGGAGTAGTGACATGTCTATACAGTTGAAATCTGGCGACTTGCACCAACAAAATTGGTCCCACAATCGGTGTACACATCCTTGCAAATCCCTCACCTGGCGGTAAACCTGTAAAAGGCATCGAGAAATGCATTCGTGGTAAGAGAAGATACAACCTCTAGATGGACTGCTTTGGTACTTAGGCAAATGAACAAACACAAGTAGACTTTTGTGGTTTTGGCATTACGAAGGTTGGAAACCTTACTTGAAAAGGGACCTCCAAAGTCAATACCAACCGTTAAAAAAGGTCTTGTTGGTCGTACTCTGTTAGTAGGAAGATTCCCCATTAATGGCTGAGTCTGAGTGGCCCTAAATCTAAAACATTTGGTACACTTGAATATCCTAGACTTAACAGCACTCCTTCCTGATAAAATCCAGTAGAGTGGAACTGTTGCCAGCATGGAGGGCTGAATTATGGTAGAAATCTATAATCACATCAGTAACGTGACTTTTCGTAGATAACAACAAAGGATGTTTTTCAGCAAAGCTTATATCACAATTCTGCAGCCGTCCACCTACCCTAACATTCCTGCAGAGTCAGTAAATGGGCACAGTTTTCTAATGTTAGCAGAACACATCTTCCCTTGACTAATAAGTTCAATGTCTATTCTAAAGGCATCTTGTTGCACTTGCTTCACACACAGTTTACGTGAACACTCTTAACTCTGCTGTGCTCAAAGGCCCTACACTCTGTTTGTCAGCAGATAGCCTAAGGTTGGAAATGAATCTGAGAATGTAAGCCAGAACTCTTTGCATTTTTGACCAGGATGAGTACTTTTGAATACAATTCTGTATATTGATGGTTTTATATTAGAACACAAGAGACATGACATTCACAACCTTCATTTCCGACTCATGTTCTGGTTGGCTTGGCATTGACTCAGCATTGGGCCACATACACTGCTCTGATGTAAGCCATTGAGGTCCTTGCCACCATAATGAATGGTTGATGAGTTCTGTAGGGCTTAAGCCTCTGGATGCGCAGTCTGTAGGGTTATCTACAGATGAAATGTATCTCCAATGAATTGTAACCCTACTGTCTTGTATGCATACTACCCTGTTGGCCACGAATGTCTTTAAAGAATGTGGAGATGTTTTGATCCATGTTAGTGTAACAGTTGAGTCACACCATGCTGTGACACTTTGAACTACGATGCGTTTCGACAATATGCCTACTGTAGTTTCGATTAACTTCATAAGGAGATGTGCCCCAAGCAGCTCTAAACGAGGAAGGGTAACTGTTTTTAAAGGTGCTACTCGAGATTTGGCAAGTATCAAATGTACTGTTGTTTCATTGATACCTGAACACCTTAAATAAACAACTGCTCCATATCCCTGGTTGGATGCATCACTAAAACCATGAATCTGGTAAACTGGTTGGCATGCTGGAGAAATAAGGCGTGGAATGCTAACTTGGATGAGAACTGTAAGTTGTGTTATGAACTGGTGCCAATCCTTCTTCAATTCCTCATGTGGGATGCCATCCCAGTCAAGGCCAAGTAACCAAATTCTTTGTTGAAACAGTTTTGCTCTAAAGACAACAGGGGTGATCCAGCCTAAGGGATCATATATTTTTGCAATCTCAGACAGGATGGCACGTTTAGTAATTGTATCAGTACTGTGATGTATGTGATATGAGAATACATCAGTTGTAGCATCCCACTCAAGGCCTAGCACCTTGATCACCTCTTTATCTTCTTGAAATCTGACTGGACAAACTCTGTGATTCTCTGGAACTGATCTAATTACTGCCTCACTGTTACTTGCCCATTTCCTCAATTCAAAACCTCCTAACTTCAGTAGTTCTATTAAGTCTGTTTGTAATGTAAGTGCTTCGGACACAGATGAAGCACCAGTAACAATGTCGTCTACAAATATATCTTCCATTACAACTCTGGCAGCATTGGGATAATTGGTCTGTTCCTCCATGGCAAGTTGCTGCAATGCTCTTATAGCCAAGAATGGTGCACACGACACACCATATATAACAGTGTCAAGCTGATACTTTTGAATTGATTGGTCTGGGGATTCCCGCCACAGAATGACTTGATATGGTTTGTCGTCTGGATGCAGCTGTACTTGGCGGTACATTTTACAGATGTAACTTGTAAAAACCACTGAATGCAGACGAAAATGAGTCATGATTTCAACTATGTCTCTTTGTAGTTTTGGCCCAGTCATAAGAAAATCAGAGTGATTTTCCCGAAGTAGTTACTGAAGAAGCATCAAACACGACTCTCAACTTTGTGGAGGAACTTGATTCTTTGAGAATGCAAAGATGAGAAATATAATACCGAGGTGTTAAAATTGGGCTTTTGTTCAAGCGATGCATGTGACCTAGAACCTCATATTCGTTCAGAAACTCAACATATGCTGCCTTTACGTCGGGTTGACGGCTAAGACGACATTCTAAAAAGTGTAGCCGCTTTGTTGCTTGTCCAAGAGAATCACCGAGGTCAGGAGGATCCTTGAACGGAAGCCTTACTACATAGCGTCCACCTGGAGTACGGTAGTGGGTATCAATAAAGTTCTGTTCACAGCTGATGTCTTCTGGATTTACATGCTTGACTAGCGGAAGTTCCTCAGTTTCCAAAAACCTCTTGAGAGTGAGAGAGAGACTGGGTTGCAGTGTGGTGAAAAGAGTAACAGTTCTGTTTAAGGAACTTAATGCTTCATGCTCAATCCTTCCAATCAAAACACAGCCAAATACACTATGCAAAGCAGTGGGGAAACCTTTAGAGGCCTGATACCGCCCACCATCAAACAAATCTGCGGCGTAAATGTCAGCACCTAAGAGTATGTCAGGGACATTCCATGTCAAATCAACCAATTAAAAAATTAAAATTAAAATCAAGGTTTTAGATTTTGACAATATTTTGTAAATATGTAGGACCTATCGCAAAGATGAAATTGGCCGAGTTACAATTTTTTTGGACTGTTAGTTTCTGAGTTATGAATTTTTTAAATTTTAAGAAAATGATTAATTTTGCTGCATTTGGAA
>PNEQ01032519.1:0-10320 GCA_003012365.1 Medauroidea extradentata
TTGCTCGTTTGGTGCCATGTCGGCCGCGAGGGGAACGGAACTCCGCGACGTCATTTAGTTTCTTAAATGATAATTCTGAATATTTGTTTGTTAATTGCAACTGTAAACTCCACTTGCTTGCCATACGTTCGTGTGTCAATCTTTTGCTGTGTACCGTTTAATGGTCATTAAATCACTGTCTTTCGTCTATATGAGAGTATCCCTGGAAGTAGTGTCGTACCTTGAGTGCCCTGTTTGATCTGCCATTAGTAGCGTGTGTTGCGACTGTGGGTGTGGGGGTAACAAGGATACTTGGCTTTAGCAGGCCCGTTGCCGTTGGCGACCCGCTTGTGTGATACGATACATGCCTTTGCTTATTTAGTAATAAATTGTGTCGTGAAACGGGCACATACTCACAAACCACTCACACGTGAAGAAGGCCTATGCATATCTTCAGTTCTATGTTGTCTTGAAATCAATAGACGACTAAACAAACATTCAGGGAACAAAAGACACACCCAATAATGCCTAAAATGAAGAAAACTAAGTATTCCTTTTTAAATATTTTTTACTTGTCCATTCTAAAATTATGACATAGGCCTACTTGTCCAGTTCGTTTTGTCAAATGCTAGGCCAGCAGAACTATGATATGCAAATTACAGTTATGAAACAACAAGAAGGTAAACAAACATGTGCACTTAGATATAAATATTACATTTTAAAAATAAAACTGATACTGCAAACAAATAAATCACAGGCACAAATCTTAAAATTTACCTCCATTTAAGCTCAAACAAGAATAAAGGCATTCAGATGATGAAAACATGAACACAAGCTGTTTAATACTGTACCAAGTAATTCAAAATATAAAGTCTGGCAATCTTGAAACATAACCATTCAGAGAATATCTATAATTTTATACAATTTGACAACTGTACGGATGTACATTCTATGCTGATACTTCTGTGTGATAAAATTAATATATTTTTCATCAAACAATGTTCCACACAATGAGTACAACACTTAGTCGTGAAGCTCCCTTACACTATCTCTCACCGAAACTATTAACTCTGTGGAGCATATACCAAATAGACGAAGAGTTGATTACTAAAAGTGTCTATCAAATGGACAAGTCTGTTGATGTTTGACAGTGCAAGTTTAAATGTGTGGGCAGTACAACCCTACATGGTTTGATGAAATAAAATGTTATAATTATATAAATTACAAGTATAACAATTTAATTTGATTTTGATTCCGACTTGTGATACTTTATTTAAATATTATAATATCTAAAGCTACATTCTTTTACTAATTCCCTGATAACCATACAAAGAGTGAGACAACAATAGTTTATGTGGAATTATATGCCATAACAGGCAGTGATTAATTCAAACGTTGACTTCAATAGCGTTAGCACACTTTATTCTGAACCACCTACATAAGATATTTATAAACCTCCTGTACATACGTAAGATTAAAAGAGAAAGTGGATAAAATTAGATTTTACAGCACTGACCCCACTTGATTCAGCAACTATCAGATGTGTGCAGGAACTATGCAGAGTACGGTCCAATTTGCCACCGTTGTACGTTACCATTGCCCACAGTCTCTTCCTATCACGCTGGCTGAGCCTTGATAAGCAAGCTACCACACCAGAGAAGATACCATCATCTCCAACCATGAATCCTCCAGTACTACATTCTCACTTAAGGACTAAAATATTTTGGTTTATAATAACACAGCAAACATACACCATACATAGATATTACCAAAATAATGTTTCTTAAATTAAGAAGATGAAGAACATAAATTAAAAATTTTCACCATTATGAAAGTTAATATGGAAAAACTAAAAATTGGCAATTCCAGCAAATACATTTTGGTAGCGTGAGTCAGGTTCTACTTTAAGATCAGGCAGCCTGTCTGAGAACGGTAAATTTTCGTCTGAAGAAGTACAGAAAGCAAGCAACCTATCTGGCTGGATAGACTGACATTCTGAAACACAGTCAGCTTTAGAATACCCACAAGTGGATAACATAGCACCAGAAAAAATTAATTTAAAAAATATTAAACAAGTTTTTGACATTTTCTGTGATTTTAAGAGACCATAGATTTTAATAGGTGTTTCAAATTTATAAAACGACTCATTTTTACAAGGTGGCTTGATTTTACGATGTATTTAAATTTAATTCATTAAATTTAATTCAGTTTTATGTCATTCAATCAACAAACAATTTTTGAAAGGGAACAAATTTACAATAAATGTGTGATAACTCATGTATGAATTAATACTGCAAATTACATGCAAATTTGGTTTATATGTGGCATTGTTACCTGCAATTAGCACTGATTACTGAAGGTGATTTGTGTATTTTCAAAACTCGTGCACCATTAAAATTTTTATAGTACCAGAATCTTAATGAAAATTAGTATTTAGTTTTCAAGTATCAGTGTTAATTCCATGCATGATTTGATTTCATTTGTGTATAATGTATACTGTAGTTCTCTAAAAAAAAGTTTTAAAAACAAAAGTAAATTTAAAATTCAAGTAAAATGAACAGGTGAAATAAATTACAGACATGTGGATGTAAAATTCTGTCAGTCCGTTGAACAGTCAGCATTATTACTATGCATCTACCCCAGTTGTGAGCATACATTCTGCTAAGGATGCATTTATGATTGATTATCTTTGGTGCGAAGTTTGTATCATTGGCTACAGCACAAGAGATTATTCAATCTACTTAAAACTTTATCAGACATTCATTTTATACTAACCTCATAATTGCTGTACAGAAAACTAATTTCTAGCTACCTAAACAAAAGAGATAACTTAAAATGTGACAGCCTACACATAACGTAGGCTACCTAACAGAAAAGCAAGATATAATGCCAACAAAAATTTCTGGACATCTAATAATGGAGTGCTGCAGTTACCAAACTCCTAAAAATTAGACTACAATTAGTCTCCAACTGACACCAGTACCTAGGAGTGGTGCTGCAGGATGACCTTACGTGGAAAATACAGGCAGAGCGAGAGTGGTTATGAAAGCAAAGAGAGCCTTGGTTATGCTAGGTTCCAATCAAGAATATATTATTTAAATGTTGCCTTTTCTTATGTAACAAGTATCGTTTGGCAGGTTATTCCAGAGAAGATCCGCCGCCATTGTTATAAAGAGACAATGACAACAGCTGAACAGGCTTTCAAATCACTGTCTGACCACATTCACTTGAAAGTAAATGACTCTTCACTTCCAGGCAGTCAACCAACCAACGAAAGAGGTTTATAGTGTGTGTTTCGGCCGGAACAGACTTTCGGTGATTGGACAACAACCGAAAGCCGTTTATAGATATAGCCCTTAGACTGATAATGAAGGAAATGGGATGGAGTCAATTGAAAGACACAAGAGTGTGGAAAGACTGTCAAAATGTAAAGGGTGGTAAATGGAGATGGAGGTTGGTGGAGTGTGGGTTGCCAGTTGAACAAGGGAGGGTACAAGAGAAAAGGAAACAACCATGAGAAATTTCAAAAGGTATGGAGGGGAACAGAATGAGGTAGAAAGTTTATGCTTGTTAGGAGGGGAATTTTAAGCGGGATTGGAAAGTTCCAGACAGATTTGTTTTTGGCCAGAACTTGTCACTGAGCAACAGTGTACATAATTGTGAGTGTTTAGATAGATTATTACCATTAGACACCCAGGAGCGAGAAAATCTGTTTGTTAATTGGCATGACACACAACACGTAAGATAATTCTCAATAACACCTTATCATAACAGTGATCATTTCTAACTGCTTATAATGGAAAAATAAACCAGTATTATAAATATTTTCCCCTACACGGTATTGACCATAACTAACTGCTCTTCCACATCTGCAGAGCAACTGTGTGGTACATTAACTTATTAATGTGTAAAGGAAGACTTGTACTACAGAGCACACCACTCTGTGAAGATGTAAGGAGTAGCAGTGCCGTAAATATTAATTACAGCTACTCAACATATAACGGACAAATTGTGGGTTTTACAGGTAAAGTTTATTGATTGAAAATGTTTCAACAGTGGTTATAGGTTTATTTACTTTGAAATTGTCAGATTTTCTGAAATTTCCTCGTCCGGTAGTTGCGTCAACAGTGCTCGCCATGATGTCTGTTTGCTACTAGCGCTCCTAGCATGAAAAAGGGAAAATGAGAGGTAATTTGATAAATAAGTATTTTTAAGCAAACTTTGTTCAGTGTTACGAATGTTATCAGTTAGATAAGATTTGTTTTTGTGGCAGCAGGTATTGTCTGTGTTTCTGTGCATTGAGGCGTAATTTGACAGTGTGTTCAATATGACTAACAAGTGGAAGGAGCAAGTACGAGTGTAACGGTTGTTCAGTACAAGTTTTTCGAATTTGGACATATCGCAGAAAATTGCAGTGTAGTTTCATTTTTCTTACATAACAGTCTTTTGTCGTATGAGGTAAGGTGTAGAAAACATAAGATGGTGATTGAGTTAGGCAAAGACAATGAAGCTTTTCGATGTCAACTGTCTGTTCAGACGTCAGTATGTTATAGTAATAAGTAACAGATTGATGCAGTGGAATGTTAATAAATCATTTCAGCAGTGAATGCATCATTTCGTGCTTAATGCAGAGGATATGTATCGTCTGCCATATTGAGTAAGTACACATCAAAGGTTACAGTTTTTACCTTGAAAAAAAAAACAGCTACTTGTTACTGTTTTCTAAGCATTAAAACTCATCAAAACCCCTGCAGCCATTATAATTCTAAACTTTCAATAAATAACAAAACAAGTTCCTATTGCTCTAAATAATATTTTAATGAACCAAAAGGATACGGAAGAATTTTGCTACACTTCATAGACTGCAGAACCCACTCAACAGTCACAACAGGTATCTCGTACAGATCCTTGGCTTCACAAATGTCATTTTCTGCAGCATCCTGACCCACAATGCAATGGGTTACATAGTCAGAAAAGTACTGTACTTGCTCAGCTCCATTTTCATGCAGTATTTTATGCACCTAAAAATAATACAATTATTAAAAAAAATCACTATCACACACCTGTGAGGTAAGTCATAACTGTATGTCCATACACGTAGGCTACATGCCCGTCATTTCATGCAAGAAAAATATACACAGACATTACACATATGTATTTGTAAAGGGTTGCCTTGCACGGTTTGTAGTTAACTACACATGCTCCGGATAAAATACTGTAATTAGGAATGTGCAGGGGGGAAGGAAGTTGTAGGCCCTATTGATTAGGCCTAACTTAAACAGGGTGTCTACCAGATTGTAAAAGTAAAATTTAGTGACTTTTTCTTGAAAATCTGTTCAAACAGAATTAATAAATAATTTTTTTAACAAGTGCAACACTGTCGACAATTTTCATCATGTTTCCTCCAACTACTGATAGCGCGAAGCACATCCAATCATAAAATGTGTAATCAATATATACTTATATTAATTGTCTTTATGAAGATGACTACTTATAACTAATATACAAACTAATTATTTATTTTACTTGCACAGTGCACAAGAAATACTAGTAGTGTAAACATGCACGTTTGACAAATGATTCAACAGGAATCAAACACCAGAAAATAATTTTCATGACTTATACCAAAATATACTACAAATTAGTGACTATTGTGGGACTTTCGTGATCTTTTTCACAAATCGTGACTTTTTCGGGACTTTCGTGACCAAGTAGTCACTCCGTTAAAACATAATATTTTATTTCAATATCGAAACCACTGCTGGCATTAAGATTTAAAATCTCCAGAAACTTAAAATCCTATAAAAAAAAGAGTAGGCCTAAGCTCGAGTCAACCAGGCTTGCTTGATCACAAGACATGTAGGTCGATCACGCTTCCTTTACTGCAAAAAGTGTTAACTCCGACATGTCGCGAGAACGACACTATACTGTATCCATTCTAAGGTTGCAGCAGAAATAAACACTGTCACAGCTGAGCTCTCAACCTTTGGTTGGCTGGTTAGTTAACAGTGTCGTTGCGACAGGAAATAGGCCCTACGCTAAATTTCTGTGTTTTAGTTCAGGATAGGTAATCTTATCGTTTAGTTGCGTTTTTTAATCCTCTGTAATATATCACTCTGTGCACATGAAATACTATATATGCATGGAATGTATTAACTACGACTTATGTGACGACGCCACGTCCATCGTGATTCCATTTTCTCCACAGCGAGGCGCGATTCCGTTTCTCCACTTGACGCCAGTCGACAGCTCGCGAGACGCGCGGAGGTGGTGCGGCGGTTTGTTGCACGGCCAATGTCGTTCAAGCGCGGGAACACGCGGAGTGACACAAGCTGCAATCTTGGAATGGATAGAGTATAGTGTCATGATGGCTGCACGAAAATGCCAGCATGGATTGTCGTGTCCTAACCCTTCTATCAGAATTATTGCATCAAATGAACAACGGTTCCAAAGAGGACTATATGCACAGGCTGGTACAAAATTTACAGTAGAGACATGTTATTTTTGTGTTCGTGAATCTCCTTTCAAGTAGAAAACCTCTGTGAACAAAAAATATTGAACAGCTATAACGAGAGTGGTATTGTTTGCACTCAACCTGTATTTTTATTTACAAGTAACAATTTACTAAACGTGAGAATAGAACTGGAAGAAACTGTGGTCAAGTGGCGATATTCTGTAGCAGTAGTCCGGGGTTTGCAATTAATATCTATTTCGCGAGCCAGTACACACATATAGTATGTAGTGGTATTGCTTCCGCCTTTAGTTCACAGCAAAACAAAATCCTAGACTTTTTACTGACCTCCCGAAATTTTTCAACAGAAATATCAGCACTTAACCATCATTTCTTATTTCATTATTTAGCTGTTTATGTGAGCAATTGTAAATAAAATATGGTAAATTATGCTTAACAGAATTTTTAACATTTCACTACGATTTTTAAGTCTACTAAGTCATACTATTTTATGTTAGAGAATTTATAGGCCTAATGGATAACGTAACAGAATACGAACATTACCATTCTCCAGTCAATTAAAAAAAATAAAAGAAAATTTATCTTATAATAGAGAAAAATATACTTTGTATCCCTCTAGACCCTATACACTATAAAATATTAGAATTGTTTTTGCTATCAGGGTACAAAGACAATGTATGCACATAGTAAATGTGCCACTAAAAATTACAAATATTTAAATAGCTTTTGTTGACATATGTAAGGTACAACACTTATAGCTTATTTGCCAATATAAACAGTAGTGATGATTTAAACGTCAACAATATTGCATATGAACACTGGTTTCTTAGAATATTTTTGCCTTATGTGTTTGTGCAAAAGATCCCCTACAAGAATATTTACTTAAAAAATACTGGTACGTGATTTTACCCCACATCACTTACATTTGGCGGAGCATATTAAAATTACAGACAAAACCACTAAATATGAATTAGTTAAAATGTTTTGTTTTTGTCTACAAAAATATTCAATACAAACTGTATTAAATATTTATTTCAGTATTAGCAACCAGTATGGGCAAGGTGTAGGTTATTGCTGTATGGTCAAGGTCAAGTTATAGGTTATGATACATGTATAATAAGTGAGCTGTAAGTTAATCTTTGCACTTATTACTTATACTGTGTGCAGGCTTTCTCTTGGATAAAAATATATTTTATCACTTGAAACTGACATGTGCCAAGTACGCCCACGTGCAGCCCATCTGTGTGCAGTGTCCATGCACCCTACTGCCCTACAGCGATGCACCGGCGCTGCATCAAAGGAATAGCAGCCAACCCAACAGTGCGCCAAGTGTTTTTGTGTAATGACCTTTGAAGGGAGAGTGGCAGTGTCGTGTTGTTTTATTTTGTGTTCCTGTATTTTTGTTTTGTTACAGGATTATTTCATTGTGTATTTTCCTTTATTATTTGTTGATGCATTACACTAAGCTGCAACCTATCAGGCATGCACACAACATGAACAGAGACGCACATCTATTCATTCAAAATCTAAGACTGGTATTCAGTACTTCAAATTGTAACTATTGTATATTTATCTTTGAAATTGTTCTAGATTGTTTGAGTACTAAGGGGATACATGGTAGTCACTTCCGGTTGCACGGAGTCAGTGTGGATACCCGTGTAAGCGGAAGTGAAGGTCGGCAGTCGACATCGAGGAGCGAAGGGGTACAGACGTCCGTGCACGACACTCCGGGTCCCATCAACTTTTTATCACTAGTCATTAGCATATCAATAGTTATTTAAGTACCGGAACGTTTCTATTGCTTTGGACCCGGAGCCTCCATCCCTCTCAACTCTTCGCCTGAGGGGCTTTACTTAATAATTGTTACGGCCAGCGAGCTGTTTTTTTATTTAGCTGCGTCACCCACTGGCCGGGTAGTAGATGGCCAGGCCGATTGTTTTCGTAAGCATCCCGATCCACCTTTAATACACAAAATAAATCGGTATTAGATTCAGTTCAACTCAAGTGTTATCATTTTGGTGCGAGTGTGTTAC
Source organism: Medauroidea extradentata (assembly GCA_003012365.1). NCBI lineage: Eukaryota > Metazoa > Arthropoda > Insecta > Phasmatodea > Phasmatidae > Medauroidea > Medauroidea extradentata. The sequence goes on from PNEQ01032519.1 coordinate 8,485, forward strand.
CTAGTCAGTTCCAGCTCCGGACTACATCAATCATCTAATCAAGATTCCAGCATCATCATCACGACCACGGATCATCACTCGAGAGAACAGTGCTACGCCAGCACGCCGTCACATGGGCCGTCGGCCACACGACCCCAGACAGATAAGATCTCATGCCAAGTAAGATACAATTTGTTCCCTTTTACTACGTTTCTGACAACGCCACTGACCTAGCCTGCGCCCAAACAATATCATTCCCACCGTCCCACGTTTTCCGCCGTGTCAAAACGGTGAATATGGTATTGTTTGTTTAACTATTGATACTTATTTTAAATATGCACGTTGTCGGCCTCTTGAAACACATCTGAAACAATGTTCTTTATTTTTTTTTTTTTCCACGAAACGTCTTTCCATTGAAGCGTTGTTCTGATGACGAGGTGAAAACATGAACCATGCATGGACTACAGGTTTGCTCGATCACCAGAGACTATCCAGATTGTTACAGAACTGCTACAAGCTATTCATGGTTGACTTCTTAAATATGAATATAAAAATTTTTATGTATGTGAAACATTTGTAGACACGTGTGTGTAACTGAACATTTCATCCATTGTGTTATTTATATACTATGGTGCTTGTGTTCAAATTTATTTTGTAATAATAACCAGTATAAATCTTGGCATTCTTGTGAGGTGTTCTTCACTGTGCTTAGTCTGTATTGTACTGTATTTCATGTAACTCTAGCGAGTTCTTCCATTTCACTACAAACAACAGAAGCAGACATTTTACAATAGTCTACTTCACATCCCAAGACAAAGAGCACGCAAAATTTAAAATATGCTAAGTTAAATAGGCCTACTTAGTAATTACTGCACAAATATTAATTCAATTTCACTGTAAGATTTGAATAAAATTTAATCCCTAAGGCTTCATCATCTCACTATTACTCTTAATAATTACATACATACTAATCATACTAATTATTTCTTCTACATTTAGTCAAAATTTTAAAGCAGTGCAAAAACATTTTCACTTGGGTGTAATATTTCCATTTTTCTGTTCCACATGTCAACTGCCAATATCAACTTATCCCATATCTCGAGCCAGGTGAGCTCAGACCTGCCAGCAACTGTTACACATCTCCAAAGTGCAGAAGCAAATTAGAGATAAGGCTGATGCACACACTCTATCGAGCAAACGAACAGAGTTTCTCCTGTCCTGCTGAAATTATGAGACATAGTCTATAATTTTGTTAACGAAAAATTTGCAGCAATGTTAGGCCTAATTGTTGGGCCCACTTAGTTATAAATATAAATCTATGAATTACGTTTTGAGATGTAACTATGCAAAAACCTTGTTATGTATGTTAGAGGGCTCCGAAATAGTTTCTAAGGCCTGTGACGTGCAAATTCTCCTTTCTCCATCATTTTTATTACTTTTAAGTCTTTACAAAAATTGTAATATTTTCGATATTTTACTAACCAGCACAATTACATACGCGACGAGAAGCTAATCATTTAAATATACGCAATATAAAATCCTAAATACACAATGTTCCTTGAATTTACGCCCAATTGGGTTGTAAACACTCTCACTTGTCCAAGTGAAGTTCTGTATAAAAAATGAGGCTAGGAAAACTCTGTGGATGACTAAAGGAATAAAAATTTCGTGTGATCACAAAAGAGAACTTTACAAAGCCACTAGAATCAGTAACAATCCAGATATAGCCGACAGGTACAAAATATACTGCAAAATTCTAAGAAACGTAATTAAAGAAGCAAAGAGAAAGTACTTTAGCAGTCTTATTGAAAACTCTGACAATAAAATCAAAACTACTTGGAACATTATAAAAAAAGA
>PNEQ01032520.1:0-10319 GCA_003012365.1 Medauroidea extradentata
GACGATGTGCTGGTGTAGGCGGTTCGGGATAAAGTGAGCACTCAAAAAAGGCATGTTAAATTGCTATTTTCATTCAGTTCGTATCTTTCCGCGTGTAACGGCTAACGACGAGAAATTTCTATAGGTGATTCGGAATAAAGTGAGCACTAAAAAAAGCCCTGATTAATTTCTATTTTCTGCCAGTTTATATCTTTCCGCTTTTTCCGAATTTGATTTGTAGACATTTACATAGGCTTCATTCTTATCAAAAAATCATCTCGATATCTCAACGGGTATAAGCGGTACAGATGATTATTTGAAATCACATTTTATTTTTTTAACAGCTTTCAAGGACGAATTTCGAAAAATCCTGAAATTACTTGTTTTGATATTTACGTAAAATTTATTTTAAAGCAAAAACCATTTCAATATTTCCAAAGGTTTAAAGGATTAATAAAAATACGTTTTATTTTTTAAAGAGCTTTCAAGGACGAATTTCGAAAAATTCTGAAAGTGCTTTTTAGATAATTACTTAAGCATCATTTTGAAAAAAAAAAAAAAATCACCTCACTATCTGAAATGTTTTAGGAGAAACCACGGATTAATGAAAAACACATTTTACGGCTTTTAACCCCCTTAATTTCGAATTTCGCAAAATCGAAAAATTTGAGAATATTAATTTCTTTGGTCATCATTATGAAGTTAAAAATTGTATGATAGCATTCTCGGTTAATGAGATATCAAGGATTCTTTTAAAACACATTTCACCCCTTTTCACCCCCTTAATTATAGAATTTCGAAAAATACTTTCTTAGTGGGTGCCTGCGGGGCAAGTGGAAGCTTCCCTCAAAATTTCATGGTTCTAGGTCGAGCGATTAGGGCTGTGCGTTGATGAGTGAGTGAGTGTGTCAGGATACTTCATTTTATATATTAAGATATATATATATATATATATGTATATTATATATATATATGTGTGTGTATACCAATATAGAACTTTCCTACTAGTACGTGAAAATATCAGCAGTTTAGGATAATGAACTACGTTACTAAAAATGGCTCAACACCCATCCGTTTCTGTTTCTGTTCGTCTCGACCAGAATTCCTTCTTTAGTTTCGTTTCGTTCTCCACGAATCCTACGTCACCGCTCGTTGGTGCTAACAAATTCTGTGACTTCAGATGTAAGCTCGTAAATTCTGTTAGACGTCAACGATGAAACTATGTCGCGTATTTTTCGAAATGCGGAAACGCGTGTCTGCGTATTAAAAAAAACCGCGATAGTGTTTTATAAATCATAAATATAATTACTTTACAAGTGTATAAACACAAATTATTTTCGGAAAAGAATATAGGAAGTAAGTTACAAACATGCTTGACTTAATGTAAAGAGTCAGATTAGTCCAAGATTAATAATTCGTTTTAGATGAGTTCCTCGCATCGAGTAACAAATTTCTGCCTAGTCTTCAGAAGTTCCGAATATGCATCCATGGCCACGGCTCGATAACTGCATCAAGTATTGAAATAGATAACTCACATTTTCACTGTAACACTATGTGAAGTCAATAATTTGTTCTAGTCCTACAATCGAACCCCGTTAACACAAACTGAAGGGAGTTAAATTTATGCAGCTTGTAATACGGAGGTTTGTATTAACAAATTTTTCAACAACTTAAAACGTTCTGTAAACAAATTTTCTTGCTGTTAATTCCCAAAATACAAACTTTCATGCCACCACCATGACCTCTTTAAAACACAGAACTTGATATTACATTGTTCTACTTATAAAGAAAATTCTTACTAGCATTAAAGATAATATTTGATTTCTTCGCTTATTCCAAATGAAAGAAAACAACTTTGTATTAATGAGAACTTTGTATAACAGAGTTTGTATTAACAATATTCGGTTGTAATTTTAGCTTTCGTGTGTTGTTGACAGTATAGACTAAGTTTTCATACAAAACGCAAGCGCCGAGGACTTGCTACAATATTGTAACAAGCTTAGTAGTAATAATAATAATATGAGAAATTTGGCTGTCATAGTTGTGAAGAAATTTGTGTGTATACAGTTGGCGACGTGCAGAAAAATTAATAAAATCTAATGTTTAAATTTTTAATGCACTTGAAAATAATTCGTACAGAATTATTTTCATTTCTGGTTGTGGAAATTGTTTATCAAACAATGCAGTACTTTATTTTCGCTATCAAATAAATTACAGTCGTTTCTCTGTACAACCAAGTCCAACAAAAACTTTCTACCATATGTTAATTTAGTTATATATATATATATATATAAATATATATGTGTGTGTATGTATGTGTGCGTGTGTGATTATAGCTAGTCAGACTCAATTACAAGCATGTTCATTCTTGTGTACTGTGTGTATATGTTCATTGTAACTCAGTCATTGCTGTACTGTATACAGTTTTAACCGAGACAATTAGTTGCTAGCGTGGTGCAGTAGTCCAGTGTTATTTGCTTATTTCAACCTCAGGTGAGAGTTAAAGATATTTGGCGAGGCCTATCCTAACCTTACCTCTCAACGGACAACGCCGTGTGAAAGGAAGCAGGCAGCTGCGTTAGCCAAAGAGATTCAAGTCTGATAAGGAAGCTTGCGTGTTTTCTTATGTCGGCTGTTTTATTTTCTGCCGTAATTATGTTGGTGCCCCTTATCCCTTCACGGACACAGGAAGTCGGCTGTCAGGCAGCTGTGTCTCACTGGAACTATATTGTGACTCGTGGCTGTTCAGTTACGAACAAAGCAACAAACCAGTTTCCAATAAAAAAAAATGTTTTGCTGTATTTTATTGTGTTGTAGAAAGAATTTAAGAGTGCGTGGTCGATAAATAAACGCTGAAAACATCAGTTGATTTGTATGCTTTTTTGGAAACCAACATGGATAAAATATTCAATGACAATCTTAGATAATGACATTTGCCAACTTTATGAGTAAATATTTATCCAGAATTACTAATTAGTTACACGTGATCTCTTGCGCCGCAGTTAAATGCACGAGGTTCCGGCGTCAGAGATTGTGCTTCAGAAGTTCTTAAAACTGGAAACAAAATTTTGTTTGAAACGTTGGCTAAAACTATTGCCTAGAATTGCTATTGTTTAAATTTTCGCAAACTGGCTTCAAGAAACCTACATTTCGTCGTTGGTTTTATGAAACCTCCTATGTGCCAAATCATAAATAGTATATTAAAGTTATTTTCTCTGTGCGTGTGCCTGTGCTACACTTTACACAGATGGATAGAAATTATGTTTTTATGACATTTTACTGTAGTTACTAACAAATATCATAACACTATTAGTGTCTATGTAGTTTTTGTTTCTCCCGAAAAAAAATTTGCTTTTAATACATAGGAGATTTCATAAAATCAGTGACGGTTTATTGATTAATGCTTATAGCGTTGAATTATGTACGGCGTCCCTCCTCTTAAGACATTTACATACAGTGGAAAGGAAACAAACTAAATGGAAAATAGTAATTAAGCAGGTCGTTTAAAACTGTAACCTTATTGTGTTCCACATATAGCTAGGCACCCCTGATTTTTTGCAAAACATTTTGCACAATTTTTTCTTTTAATTGTTTACGTGCACGTCTGCAGCTCAGTACGTGGTTGTTGGCAACATGTCTTCGCGTAGAGGAGTCACATATTTGGGGCGCCCATGTTTTTCCCGAAAATAAAATTGCCCCAGTTTGTTTCAGTGCCTCACGCGAACATCTGCAATTCTGCTTCAGGGATATTTGCAGCACGTATATGTGAAGACTGAGCCAGTTACAAAAACGTTCCTGCAACACCACGCGTCCCAAGGCTCGTGAGAGTTAAAAATAGCCAATCACTGGTCATGAAATAAAACTGCAGATGTGCACGTAAGGCACCGATACAAAGTGGGACAAAATCATTTCCGCGAAAAACAAGGGTCACTAGATATATTTGACCCGTGCCAACATGAGCAAGGTTACTGCGGCACCATACCTCTGTGATTTGCGGGTAGAACTATAGACGCTCAGAGTTAAGATGTGTCCTCAACTGGCGCATGGACGACGTTGCAGCGTGTCATGCGTAGTCTTTTTTACGCCAAACTGCTTAAGTTATTCATATTACGTTTATCTACGAAAAAAACACACACTTGAAACTATGCTTCTATGTTTTCAAATATTCAACACGCTTGTCAGAATTCGATTTTCGGGCCTCTCTAAGTGGTTAAAAACAGGGTTTTTAGACAGCTGTAACTCCGAAAATATTACCTGAATTTGTGAAGTGCAAAGCGAGAGGCATGTTTACTTCATACTATTAAAAAATAAAATGCTGTGGTCACCGCTTAAAGTACCGTAGGAAAAAGACTAGAAGGAAAACCTTGCACGCCAGTTTAGCGCGCTGCTAATAGAGGCGATATGATTCTCGTCAAGCGTGGGACACTGGCTCTTATCGCTGCGCTGTTCCCACGTACAAAGGTGGAAATTTGACACCGGCGAAAACTACAATCATTGGCCACGAAGCAGAGCTTTGCAGGTGTGCACGTAATGCATTGAAGCCAAGTGGCGCAAAAATATTTTTGCGGAAATCAGGAGTCAAGACAATTTCGCTGGTACATTGACCTGCATGCTGGACTCCACTATATTATACATGTTTGAGCCTAAGTTGTTTACTTACTGGTAGCGATGATGGTTCATTGCGGGAGAACTTGACTATTTGCTGGATTTTAACACGCGCTCAACTTGTACTTGTAGCTTGTACTTGGTTCTGTTACCCTATCTGACTGAGCCAATAAGAGCCCCTCTATTGTAATATTTTATGCCTGTTATTGGTCTGCAATCCGCTACAGTGTATCAGACGTAGTTATATCTTACAAGAAACTACAACGTTTTCAAGCGTACGTTGGCACAAAAAAAAATTCGCGATATATAGAGGTAGGTCAATTTCGCGAATTCATCTGGCAGCAGCCTAGACTTGTCAGTCCTATACACCCACTGGCCACAATCGATTATCTATTGGCTTATAACCGTACAAGCAGGTAGCAAGCAATAGCAATTCCCGTTATTTTCTTATTTACTACTGGCTTGCAGTAGTCAAACGCGTTACGTAACAGCCGCCAGCAAGTCACAGACATGACAATGAAGTATACATAATTGGCGTTCAACCTGACCTGGAATGTATCTGCGATATTTACGTACGTCTAGCGATATACCATCATCTCTATTGATCAGACAAGTTTCACAACAGACCAGTTAGGACAGAATACAGTATTTACTTGTATAATTGCAGGTTTATTATTGGTTAAATGTTTAGGACTTGTCTAGTGAACTGTGATCTGATAGCAACGGTAGAAAAAACGTAAACATGTTTGGATTACAAATTTCTAGGGGCAGGAAGTTTCTACGAAAAGATTTTTGCCCCACTTTGTTTCGGTGTCTTCCGTACACATATTCGTCTCTGCTTCGTGGTCAACGATTGGTTGTTTTAACTCCCATCGTCTTGGGTAGAGCCAGTGATTTTTGTTGAAAAGAAATTTGCAACAACTTCAAATTGTGTAAATGCCTTACGTGCACACCTGAAGCTCTGGTTCGTGGTTATTGGCAGAATATAATCGGACAGAGTGCGTGGCTCACTTGACTGCATCAACCTGAACAATGTTACCGCGACACCACACGTCCGTGATTTGCAGGTGGGACCCCGAGACGCGAAAGTTAAAATCTTCCAATCACTGACCATGAAGCAGAGAAACAGATGTGCACATAAGGCATTGAAACAAATTTTTGTAGGATTATTTTCACCAATAATCACTGGCTCTAGTCTTCGGGTTACATCCGCAAATCACAAGTGTTGTGTCGTAGTTAACCTTGCTCTGATTGGTACAGTCACATAAAAGACCACTCAGCACACACACAGACAGCTAATAACCACGCAGCAGAACTGCAGATGTGCACGTAAGCCACTAAAACAATCTGGTACAAAATTTTTTTTCACTAAAACAATCTGGTACAAAATTTTTTTCGCGGAAACTTCCGGTCCGCACACATTGCACTCAAATGAATTCGAGAAATTTTCCTGTCCCAAACCTATAGCCCTATTTCGACTGCCGGTCTTCAATTTGATTTTCGCGGCATGCCACAACTCGAGCCATAGTTAGAGACATGCAATATTCGCGTTATTTTCTGACAGCTGACTAAACTCCTCGCTCGACGTCTCCCGCTGGTCGATATTGTCGTGACTTGCCGCGGAGAATGCTTACACGGTAGAGAGGCCAATCTCTGTAAATACGCAACACACGTAAATGACAACACATAAAAGTTCGTGGCCAATTGAATCGCAGATTATGCTCTGTTATGTATAGGATATTGAAGTTTAGTCTGGTACCAAATGGTAACGCGAATTTTGCATGTCTCTAGCTAAATTCGCGTTGTTACTTTGTACCGTCCCCTAGTTAGGGGCTAGCACCTCAACCACTGGTGACGGGAAACAAAATTACAAAAACAAGGCAAGGTGTGTGGCGAATCCCTATAGATTTGCAAGGGCGCTAAGGCAAAAGTAATCCTCACTCAAAAGTAAATCAAACTAGTAACTTCAAACACCTCAGTAAAGTAATACCAGTCAAATAACATTAGCAGCAAGCATAATCACATTTATTTTCCAATTCTGAAAAGGTAAACTGTAACTGCAACTTCAACTTCAAAGAAAGATCAAATATCGGGTTCAATCCCAACAGGGATTTATTCAAAACTCTAGATCAAAAAACAAAACATCAACATAACCATTAAACACTTTACAAACTCAAATAATCAGCAACACAAGTCAAAATTTTATAAATGAAAAATATGAAAGTACAGAAATAACATTAAACATTAACTTTATGAATGACTATAAACAGGCGTGCAAAAGTACCAGTTAATCTGTCTATCTGGACAATAAGACTCAGTGAGGCCCTAATTGAGAGTATTGGAAAAGGTTCAGTGAAAGACAAAGACAAATAATTCAAATATGCTAGCCCTATCCCTATACGAAACTAACTTTAACAATAACAAAAACAATGCAACTGAGTCCCGTACTTCAGTAGCGAATACACAATACGACCACAAGTCTGAATAAACCCCTATACTTATAGGTGGTAAACTTCAGGGGGACACACGCCCCAAAACACACATAAATCACGGCGACACACCCCAAAACACTTACAGCAGCAAGGTCTACCGAGTCCCATACCTCGGTAGTATGCATACAATACCTATCACCTTAGCACAGTCTCATAAAGCGGGCACATACGGTGCATGAAAATTACTCATTCCAAATACTATAAATTACCTGTAATAAACTACTTTCTCTGCAAAGGTCTAACCTTGAAAATTACACGCCAGCAATTATTAATTAACAAAAACGAACAAAACTGAAACTATACAACTTAAATGTCTACCCCTCTCTCTCTCTCTGAATACTGAAAATATAGAAGTTACCAAAAGTTAAACATTAAAAAACCAGAACGTGAAAGTTAACCAGAATTACTGATCAAAAGAGAAAAACAACAAACAGAAAAAACACGAACAAGACACTAGGATTTGGGCCATCATGCTACAGGACTTCAACTCAATAAACATAACAAATAACTAAAACAGGTGCCGAAAATTAATTAATTACAAGTCCTGCAGCATAACAACCCATTCCACATTTACGGTAACGAAAGACAAGAGTTATACTTACATTTCACTGGAAGCCGACTGAACGCACATACAAGAAATCCTGGGGTTCAAATTCAAACAACGAGGAAGAATATAAACCCTGAAATAGTCCGCCCAACATGGCGGAGCAACAGTAACAAATAAAGTTTACAATAAAATAATTATCACCAATAAGCCAGAAAATACATAATGAAAACTAAATACAAACTTTATACAACTCGGTGTGTAGAAAATTAATTATATGTTATCTCAGTTTGTAAAATTCAGATATTGATAAGGAAAATAATTATAATAAAACGACGAACAATTTCTTGATGTACGGCGCCGTTCACTTGAGTGCGCTAGTGTAGCACGAAGTTAGTCGGACTCTCTGCACCTGTGTCTCTGCTGAGTTCACATCAAGTCTATGGAGGTGAAACGTCGTGTTTACATACGGCGTCGTAAGATGTTCTGAACTCATACAAGTGGATTGCTGGATCACAAGGCACGCAAGTGTTTCTATTGACGTGAAATGTTCAAAACGTAGCTGCGGAGAATATACAGATGTAAAAATAAAGGCAATATGTTAGTAGATGGATATTTGAAGTGTCCAAAAGGCTCGTGCGTCGTAAAAACTTGCCGGTCAAATCGACAAGGTCGGTTCAACTTGGTTACAGGCTAGACTTCGTTGGCCTGTACATACCAAAGTATACAACGTGTGATTACATTGGCTACGAGACTATACTAAGTGATGTCAGTTACATGTCTTTCCGCTTTACAGAATGTTGGTCACACTACTATGGAACGTTTGATTATTGGACGGAAGGGGCACAACAACTCAAATTCTCAATGGTGGGGGGAGGGGGGGTGGCGGCAAACGTAATAATTGCTGTTTTAATTTTGGAGCTGCGGAGGTCGAGAGGTCAGACTTCTCGCCTCCCACCAAGGCGATTCGGGTTCGATTCCCGCGGGATTTTCGCATGTGGGAATCGTGCCGGACGATGACGCTGGTCGGCAGGTTTTCTCGGGTATCTCCTGTTCCCCCCTCCCATTCACTCCGGCGCTGCTCCATACTCACCTCATGTCACTCCCCACCAGTGCTAAAGACCTCGATGTTGAGCGCTGACCAAAATCTCTCACTCACTCACTGTTATAAGTTTCATCTTTAAGAGGGCGTGGTACATAACTCAACGCTAAAACCGTTAATCTATAACTGTAGGTTTCTTGAAGCCGATTTGCGAAAATTAAACAATAGCTATCCTAGACAATAGTTTTAGCCAACGTTTTAAACAAAATTGTTTCCAGTGTTACGAACTTCTGAGGCACAATCTCTGACGCCGGAACCTCGTGCATTTAACTGCGGCGCAAGAGAGCACTCGTAACGAATTAGTTATTCTGGATAAATATTTTTTCATAAAGTTGGCAAATGCCATTATCTAGGATTGTCATTGAGTATTTTATACATATTGGCTTCGAATTAAGCGTAGAAATCAACTAATGTTTTCAGCGTTTATTTATCGACAACACACTCTTAAGGAGATACATTGGTCATTATCTTGTATAATAGAGTTACGTTTCATAAAAAGACTTAAAATTATATATTGCAATGCACTAAAATAAAAAACATGTATAATTATTGTATGTAGACAAGTATATTTAATGTTTAGCCCTGCTTGAAGGATTTCGAAAGGGGTGGGTGGCAATATACCCAGTCCCCCTCGTTGCTTGCCCCTGTATGCATTGTCTGCCGCAAACTACGACATTTTTTATCGACGGAGGATGTAGAATGAATGTACAACCGTTTATAGTTTACGCTGGCAAAAATAAGGTGAATTTTGCGTGTATTTAGCTGTAGTATGTTTTCGTCGCCTCGGTTTTTTTTTTAAATTTCTAAATATAAACGGCGGCATTAATTATCAATTGGCACTAGATCCGAGGTGCATGATATTCTTCGGTTGTCTCTTGCGATCGCTGTTAGAACGCTGGATGCCGCCGCGCCGCGCCGGACCGGCCTTCCCTACCGCAGTGTCATGGGAACATAACCTCTCTCAAAGTTACTGACGCCAGCCACACGAGATATGTGGCGGCGCGCAGGTCAACGTTCGTGTAAGCCTGGCCAGCGGCAATTTACGTGCTGTATGTAGATGCGCTTATGAAAACGTAGTAGGTATAATCTACTCGGTAGTATTAGTCACGCGACTGGATCTACTCAGTTGTTGGATGTTTAATGGTTTTTTCCCGCGCGTGCGTATATTCGAAGAGTAGTATCTTGGCGGCCTTAAAAAAAAAAAAAAAAAAAAAAAGAGAGAGAGAGAGAGAAGCGGTAATTTCAGTCGCAAACCATGCAGTCATGTGTTTCAGAGCAGTTTAGAACTGGTCTATTACGTATATGGCATTAGAATTGCGTACTAGTATTGTAACCCAGTTGAGAAAATCGCGTAGTTTTGAAAATTTGCAGAGGTGTAAGTTACTGAACAACATACTTAGGCCGGTATTCCTAAACGTGTGTATAAGGGTTTAGGTGCAGCATATGTCATGCCTAGACCTTATCGGTATTCCTAAACGTTTGTATAAGGGTTTAGGTTCGGACATTGCCTATTCAGGACTGATCTGTGACTTTTCCTTGTCCTAATATAACTACACATGCGCAGTACACTTAGCCCTACAGACGGCTACGTACGTTA
>PNEQ01032521.1:0-14663 GCA_003012365.1 Medauroidea extradentata
TCGCACTAACTATACTTTTGTTTTAACATTTCAAAATTAAAATCATGTTTACTCTCGTCTAATTTAAAATTTGTAACGGCTTTCACAAGTTTGACCAACGACGGCAGTGTAATGTTTAGTCAGGAAGTCCAACTCAACGCCATAAATAATCGTTGGAGAATTTTCTCTATTTACGAAACACTTTAAAAACCTTCAATTTTAAAAAGTAACTTCCATTTAATTTACAACAGCATCAATATCGTTAAAATGCTTAAACTGCAAAACAATACTTCCAACTTTGAATCACATGCTGATGTTGGTACAACCGGAATCGTTAGTCAATAAGAGAAGCATTTGCCCTATCTAGTGACAGGCCCAAGGTAAATAAAGTATACTGTTCTACGGCCGCGGTCATACTAAACTGCAGTCCAACAAACTTCTACGAACTCCGTCCGACACCATGACATTCCAAGGAGAAAACTAGTACGATAAAAATCACGTCTTGTCGCTTCTCTTGCTACTTGTTTATTCTGTACCTCTATCCTGTGTATGTGCATACTCAAGCCCCGACTATTTGTCCATTACCTACTACCACGGTCGTAGAAGAACAGGTCTGGACACTCGCCTGGACATTTGACCCCCTTGTTGTTTGGCTGTAGTTCACCAAGTTACCGAGAATATTGTGTTTTATTGGCGCTGATGTTAGGGCAGTCGGACTAAACTCCGCCCACTTCCTTTCCGCTAAGATAAACAATTTATCAAAATGTATTTTTTTATCAATTTATGAAATACTTTCTTCGCTCACAAATTTAAGAAAAGGCTCCAGCAATCTGTATTTACTTTATAAATTTAACAATGCAAAAAAGTTGACGGAGTTCGAGTCCGACCACCCGGAAAACAGCGCCAAAAAGTACGACATTCTTGGTAACTTGACGAACTGCAGCCAATCAACAAGGGGTCAAGCAAAATACATTGGTAGATAGGCGAGTGTCCAGACCTGTTCTTCTACGACCGTGCCTACTACTCACTGGAACAGCAGGCAATGAACTAATAGACGGGGTTAAGTATGTATAGGGTAGTGGATTTTAACATGCAGGTCTCTGATCTCGCGAAATTTTCCTTTCCCTACCTTTATGTCATTAAGGAAAGCAATGATAGACTGTGATAGACTCCAGACCATCGTCACTTGTTAGGATACGTGTGTCGTAAACAAACCCTTTCAGACGCTTATTAATTTGCTAATTCTCATTTAATGTAAACTCTAAGAATATTTTTAAATATTCTGAAAGTCTACTTCTTTCCAGCACTATTTTGATTTCTCGAACAAATTTTTACATGCCTTATGATCGGTAGATGACGGCGGCATGAACAACATGCAGAACCAGAGCTGCAGATAATTCCACAAATAGTGCAAGCTAAGTGGCAGAATATAGTCGTGTTGGACACTGCGAGTCTTGCTGGGTACAGTAAATCAATCATGTTGTACATGTACATATCTGTGTGCACTGAACCTTGGTGCTTTTCAATCTGTAGTACGGTGGTCTTTCATAAAAAAAAGGTGCCGTTACCAATCGGCCCATCTGTTTTATTATACGTTACTCGCTTCTGACACCCCCGCAACTATAGCAGAAAATGTCGATGTATTAATGGTATCGTTACGCTGTGATAAACTTCCTCAACATTTTCACCCACGCATAGTTAGGGACACATTCCCTACTTCAGCTTGTAAATAGAGTAACAGTTGAGCGTCGTTACTATACGTGACTAGTAAAAGCAGTATACATTTGACTATTCCTTTAAGGAGATTGTTTACTAGATTTATTGGTTTCATGTTGTTTGCTTACTTCTAACTAATTTGTATGACTTATACATTTGAAATTCAGACCAAGTAGTGATGTAAAGCAAGACCTTTTTTGTTACTTAGAAGCACTGTTCAGAAAGACAACGTAAAATGTTCGTAAAACCCAACGGTAAAAAAAGTTCTGGTCAAAGCGAGGGTGGCCACCCCTGTTATTTACATGAAGGGGTGGGTTTTATCGAGCGATTTCGTCACAACTTGAGGATATCGATAGCACGAAACATTGTGCAGAGAATTGTGATTTAACTTAACGTTGTTTATGATATTTGTTTAAATAAAATAGAAAAATAAATAAAAATGGATTTTCAAGTGTTCACATCTCCCTTAAAAATTACACTAGACGAAAATGGCTCTGTGTGACTATACCTAATTTTTTATGAGGAATCACCTCCCAAGGTTTGTAACATAAGTTATGAAACAGCCTGTATATCTGTGCGTATATATATATATATATATATATATATATATATATATATCTGTGTGTGTGTTACGTGTGTGATGTTCGTCGTTTTCATTAGCACTGCAATGTGTCTGGAAATACTTGTGGTTACGTACGGCGCTCATGTGCCAACTGTCAAGTGTCATTGTACTTTGGATGAAGAAGCTACTGGTTCTGTCTGTGTCTGGCCGACAACTAAACGGTTATATGTCGAGGCCGCCCAGAACCAGTCCGCGTGCGTGGGTACTGTTCCGTGTCTTGATCCAAACACGATCTGGCTGTGCATTAAGAATATCCTGTAATTCGGCTTTCTGTTCAATCTGACCAACCAGTCGCGTTATTAAACCTGACACGAACTCCTTAGACCGAGCGAGGCGGTGCAACGGTAATAAGCTGGACTCGCATTTGGGATGGCTCCGACCGTCCTGGTTTTCCACGGTTTCCCGAAACCGCTCAAGTTAATTGCTGGGATGGTTCCAAAGGCCAGGGTGATTTCTCTTCCAGATCCTGTTATTGTGCCAAGTTGTGCCTCTAATGACGTCACTGTCCACTATACGTAAAAAAAAAACACCTACCTTGTCTTACCTGGAACTAATTACACCAGCAGTACATATTTCCTTACTGTCTTATGCTTCGAGCCACAAGTTTGTCACGAAAAGATTTTTGCTTCACTTTGTTTCAGTGTCTCACGTGCACATCGGCAGCTATGTTTCATTGTTATTGGCAGCGTGTTTTTGTTCAGACATGGCTCTCATTTAACTGCACCAATCAGGGCAAGGCGCCATGCGTCTGTATATTTGTCAGCAGAACCTCAAGACGAGTGAGAGTTAAAACGTCTTATCACTGGCCATGAAGCAGAGTTGCAGATGTTCACACGAGGCAGTGAAACCAATTGGTACACAAATATTTCCCCATAAAAGTGTGTCTCTACCACGGTCGTAGAAGAACAGGTCTGGACACTCGCCTATCTAACAATGTATTTTGCTTGACCTCCTTGTTGTTTGGCTGCAGTTCACCGAGAATGTTGTGTTTTGTTGGCACTGCAGTTAGGGCGGTCGGACTCAAACTCCGCACACTTTTTTCTATTGTTAAATTGATAAAGTAAATAAAGATTGCTGGAGCCTTTTCTTAAATTTGTGGGCGGAGGAAGTATGTTATAAATTGATAAAAAAAATACGTTTTGATAAATTGTTTATTTTAGTGGAAAGGAAGTGGGCGGAGTTTAGTCCGACCGCCCTAACTGCAGCGCCAATAAAACACAATATTCTCGGTAACTTGACGAACTGCAGCCAAACTACAAGGGGGTTAAGTTTCCACGCGAGTGTCCAGACCTGTTCCTCTACGGCCGTGGTCTCTGCTAATCTGTGTGCCTATTGTTTATAATAATAGGGGCAGAAAATCTTCACGGGATCAACGACCTGTAGCTTTTCCACCACTCTGTGAACAAACGAGTGTCGGTTATCTTCCCACTGACTGGTGCCCCAGTCAGAAGCCAGTTTTACAACACACCTAATTACACGGGAGTCGTTGTTTAGGTTCGTCCTGATTACTTCGAGAATTGTCCTTTTAACCGTCAGCCAATTGTAAAAACTGTGCATCGCAACGTTTGGACTTTTATTGTGACCTAAAATTTATATGCGAAAATGTTCCTGTCCGTCCTTGTTAATAGATTCAGGAAAATTTCGCGGTTCACCGATGTAAAGAATAAGGCTTCGGAAATGGTTGTATTCCTTTTTTATTTTATTATTTCAATTTAATTTTCTGAACATTTACCCCTTTAATGATTATGTTAGTTTATGTATGTGATCAACTTTGCGTTCAGACATTAAATACAAGACAAATTTCAGTAACCAACCTGGAAGTAGGCCAACACAAATTTACACCCAGCATTGCTGAGAAATTGAACCGAGTAAGTTACAGTGTTTATAGTGTCGGAAATCCAAATTTAATTTTTTACCTTCTCATAACTATTAGAGTTATAACATTTTACCCAGACCTAGAAAATGACATGTGGAATGTGCTCCCATACTTAACACATTTTTTTTCCGAGTTATACCACTTTACCAGAACATCACATAATTTAGTGTGCTAGACAACCTAGCAGCAATACAACAATGACAGAAACGATACCTTTCCGCTTTAGTGTAAATTCTGAATAGCATTTCAGTTCAATGCATTTTATACAATAAAGATTGAAGGGACCACTTGAAAAGTTATCACACGATTTGTACACAAATTATGTACAAAATAAATAATGTACTTATTTTACAATTATCTACTAACTTTGCACGGCACAAAATTATTTGGTTTAGCTATTAACAGATTTCTTATTATTTTCGTATATATTATTTAAAAGAAATAATGCTCGGTTTTTATTTTTAATATGGTAAAATTCACATTCAGAACAAAACTAATATGTTACATGAATGAATACTGTAAAAAAAAAAACTCTACTCCATGCTAAAATATTTTTATTCAAGAAAATTTAAAGCATATTCGAAACGAAAATTTTTGACGAAATTCACGACATTCAATAAATTGAAAGACCAAATGGCCGCGGTTATGACGTCAACATGTCGTCACACGACATTCAAGAAATTTAATTCAATAAATTTGATAGAAAATTTAAACAAAATTTGATCGTGTAAAAGGGTCTTTAGAATTTTTTTTTTTTTTTCGTTTTTGAGCCATATCATTTATGAAAATTGTATTATCAAAGTTTTATTTTTGACAAAGCATGAGATATATTCTTGTAAACTGCTGGACATAAATAATAATGGAATCTTTCATTATTTTGTCGTGCAGAATCAATGCAAGAAAATTCTTGGCCGTTAACTTATAAATTATTTTGTAATGATTCTGCATGAACAATTAATGCAAAATTGCAATATTATTTATGTCCAAGAATAAATATATCCTATGCTTTGTCAAAAAGAAAACTTTTAATATAAAATAATTTGAATAAATGTTATGGCTTAAACACAGAAAATACTATAAAATTGTCTGACAGTCCTCCTTAAGCATGCGTTCTACGGTTTAAAAGTTAACAGTTAAAAAGTTGTTATATACCGATACATTATATTCATGGCACGTAATTTAACGAAAATACAAAACTAATTAATACGAATCATTTCTGTTTGAAACTGATGGTAATACTTGTTTAATATACTTTTAAATTCAGATGGTTGCAGCGCATGCATCCATTGTCCGTTTCGTAACAACAGTTCGAAAGTTCTAGGAGGAATTTAACCGGATATTCGTTTGAATCTGTTCACGTTCTTTAAACAGGATTCAAGTTCTAATTTACTTTAAACGTAACGTTACTTTAAAACAATGGTTCATTAAATAAAAAATCTCTAATAATTATATAAATGGCCTACAAAAAAAGATGCCAACGTAAAAAACTAAGAAATGGTTTTGAAGTACTTCCCTACAGTTGGCAGTCATGCATAACCCACTTAAGCAAAAATCTATTAATTAATAAAGTTCACTATTTTGTCAACGTGGGTTTTCAACTTGCTTTGTTGTCCGTTTGTTTTATCGCTATATATTGTTACAAAATAAAACCGAAACAATGTATTTATATAGAGATTTTTATGTTTTATCGGTACATAAAATGTTACGAAATAAAACCGAAACAATGTATTTATATAGAGATTTTTAACACGCTGTCTTGTCTGTTTGGTGCAAATTTTACAATCAGTTTTAAACTAACTTCTCAATGAGCTAGAGGTTTGAAAATTCAATAATATCTCAAAACTGGATGACAATGCAATATAAGAGTTTTAAAAAATGTGAAAAATAATTATTTAATTTGTATTATTTTAAAATATACCACGTCAAACTATCTAATAAACTGGAGACTTGAAATTGTAAACATAGGCCAAAACTGATTGCAAAATTTCGCACACACGCACACAAGACTAAAGAACAGAAAAAAAAATTAAAATAAAGAATTGTATTACTTTTTAAAACGGATACAAATGTATAAAACAATTTCTTCTACGAAACTGTTGTAAAAAAACGTGGGGGACAAACTCATACAATAGATAATACATGAATGAATGATTCACCTAAGTCGCTATCAATTTTTTTGCACTGCAGGTTATAAGAACTGATGTTGAGTTTCCTCAACGACAGCTAATCTTTACACTTTTTAATATTATCCGTTGCATGCGCCCCACGTGTTCTTTTTTTTTTTTTTTTTTTTTTTTTTTTTTTTTTTTTTTTTTTTTTTTTTTTTTTTTTTTTTTTTTTTTTTTTTTTTTTTTTTCTGTTTTAAATCATAAGAGTTCTCGTGGGTGAGATAGTGTTATACTTTTTAGTCCATTTCTAAAACGTATTACATTTGTTTGATTTAAATATAATTTATCGTTGCGTAGCAGCTGTGTTGTTTCATGCTCGTTGGTATGAGGAAGAGACGATGGGCACGTCGGAGGGAGTGCGCATGGCCTTACACCTCCCTGCCCCCCCCCCCCCCACACCGCAAGGGGCAGGAGGCAGGCGACCAGTAGCAGATGCAGACGTGATCGCGAGTGCTCCAGCGACCGTTGCCCCTGCGGCTGGCATCCCGCCCAGACCGCTCCCCTCCCTACCTTCCCCTCCTGCAAGCCTCTCATTCTCCCAGCCTGTAATACGTGCTATACGCAGAGATTGTGGGAAATCACATGCATTTTTCCTGCCACCGTGTTCGTGGCGGCCTGCGCCTTGTATAATTCAAGGATGGTTACGTATCGTAGTTGTTTAAAGCCACCCTAGGCAGTTTTATTTTATTCACATTGGTGCAAAAACTCAAAACTTTTTACTAACGAAATGCCTTGAAAAAATGCAAGGCTGTAGAGCAGTCATACTATGCACAATTTCACGTAGGCGTTTTGAAAATATTGCACCGTTTGTTTGACTTTTATTCTGACCTAAACTTTATGTGGGAACATTTTCCTGTCCTTCCTTGTTAATAGGTTCAGGAAAATTTCTCGGTTCCCTTATATAAATGATAAGACTTCAGAAATAGCTACAGTGTATCATTTTTTATTTTATTATTTCAATATAACTTTTTAAGTGTCCCTCCCCCCTTTTTAATGTCAAAGCTAGTTCATGTGAGCAATTTTGTGTTCAGACAATAAATACAAGACAGATTTCAGTGACCAAACTGGACGCAGGCCGACACAGATTTATACCCAGCAGGGCTGAGAAACTGAACCCAGTAAGTTACATTACTTATCATGTCGAAAATAACTCAGTCTTACATAGAAAAGTGCGTTGTTTCGGGCAAGCTTAAATACACACACAGCTTGAATTTTGGCTTATTTTCATAAGAAAATTGGCGGTAATTTGGGTCAAAATCTTACGACATTTGAGGTTTACTGCTAACAAAGAAGTATTAGGCATAAATTATAATTTATTTGGGACAAAATAATGTAGGAATTCTATGATAAGAGAGTTATCTTGCTTTAAAAATATTTCCAAAATCATCGTAAAGCTAACGGACGCAACAGAGTCGTCATTGGCCCAATCACATGGGCTCAAGCCAATAACGAAACAAGAACGCCAGATATGAACATTTTATATTGAAGTCTACCAAACAAACTTCAGTACATTTTTACAGCTACTTGCGGGCATTAAATGTAATTGGCACGATCTACAGCAGTTTTCATCGACATGTTTTAATTTTTATATTTGTGCCAGATATTTTTTCTTATTTTAAACATAAATTGTGGTTTACTTTTTCTCTTATGGATTTTTTTTATTTCTCATAGTTTCTGCGTAACGGCTCGTAATTGTCAAAATTTACATGTTACGTTAAAGTGCTACATAAATACCAACTGTCGTACCTAACTGAAAAAATTCACAGTGAATAACGATGTCATATGCTTCAAGTTCTCCAATATGAAAACAAAAAATAACACATTTTGGTATTTAAAAATAGTCTAGTTCTTAAATTTTTTTTCAAAATTCAGTATTTTTATTTTAATACAATAATATATTATTTCACGTTTATGTACATAGAATAACTTGTTGCCTACAACATCGTTATTCACTTCGAATTTTTTTTAAGTTTGGTATATCAATTGGTTTTAGTGTGGTACTTAAAACCGTTACATGTAAATTTCGATATTTACGAGCCATTATGTAAAAACTATTAGAGATAAAAATTTTCATAAGACTTAATTTTAGTCACAATTTCTAAAATAATAGATAAATACCTGGTACAAATATAAAAATAATAGTATGACGATGAAAATTGCTGTAGACCGTACCCTGGCTAAGGATCATTCGTGAGCTATTTCATATAGCCGGCCATGGCAACTGCAGGGCCAAATTACACAGCCTTTGCCTCAGTCAAATATACCTTGTCGAGGATACAGTGCAGCATTTTATCTATGGTTAGAGCCCACAATTTTTCCCGGAAAGAATTCTGCAACAGTTTGTTTCAATACCTTATGCGCACAAATGAAGCTCTGCTTCATGGCCAGTGATTGGCTGTTTTTACCTCTTAACGTCTTTGTAATCTACCCGCTAAACGTAGACGACGTTTGGTGTCGCAGTGACGTATTTCTCATAGGCGCAGTCAAATGAGTGATGCCTGTGCACAAGCACACTCTGCCAATGACTATGAAACAGAGCTGCAGATGTGAACGTGAGGCAATGAAACAAAATGTTGCATAATTATTTTCACCAAAATTAATTACCTCTACACATAAGGCAATGCAACAAACTGTTACAGAATTATTTTCGCGAAATATCGTGGGCTCTATCTATGCGTATAAGAAAATGCAAGACATCTGTATCGTCACACTAAGAGCGCTGGCGGATTATGTAATTCAGAAGCTTTACAGACATATGGCACTTAGCAAGAAAGATACAGTCGCATAATGATGCAATTTGTCCGAGAGGTGTATGTGAGGCTGGCAGTATTCGACTTCTGGTTGGAGGGCCAGACTATTGAACATGACACACTCTGAAACTACGCTTCCATAATTTTAAAAATTCAGGACGTTTGTCATAAACGTGATTTTGGTGCCCTTCAAAACGGCTGAAAACGACTTTTTCCAGACTGCTGTAACTCCGAAAATGCCACCTGAATTCGTAAAGTGCAAAACGAAATACGTGCGTTGGCCTTTTCTCCACGCTATCAAAAAATAAAATTCTAGGATCGCCGTTTAAAGTACCATAGTAAAAAGACTACAATGAAAAACTTGTAAGCCAGTTTACGGCTATGCGATTAGAGGCGATATGCTTCTCGTCGAGCGTGGTACTCTGGCTCTTATCTGGATCTTATCGCTCATATATATATATACATATATATATACATACATACATACATACATACATACATACATACATACATACATACATACATACATACATACATACATAATGTTGCAAAATTCCATGTCAATATTCTAGGGAAACAATCCTCACGTGTAGAGGAGCAAAAAGTGTTATATGAACATAGGTCCAAAACGCACCGTTTCTGCGCTACAGTTGGCATACATGACGTATAGTTGATAGCGCGCGGGTAGCATCATGTTGCTGTGGGGCATCCTTACAGCAATATATAACATGTTACTATGCCACACACTAACACACATACAGTAGGAACAACTGTGACACAGCAACATGGTCCTGCCAGAGCGCTATCAACCATACGTCATGTATGCCAACTGTAGTGCAGAAACGGAGCGTTTTTGGACCTATGTTCATATGACACTTTTTGTTCCTCTGCACGTGAGGATTGTTTCCCTAGAATATTGACATGGAATTTTGCAACATCCTGTATATTGTAAATTTCGCGTTATTTTCTTACTGCAGACTGAGCTGTTGGTTGTTAGCTCTCTCGAAGACTTCCGTTAGCACACAATGTCGTGGACACTGCAGCGGGAAACACTTTCGGTCAGCAATTAGTTTACGTAATATAATCACTACAGAGTGACCTACTACGTGTGAAGCCATCTAGTGTAGATGTCATAGCTAGATATGCTGGTTTATTGCGGGAAAAGTTGTCTGTCTGGTAGGCTTCAATTCAACGTGTTTATCGACTATGTTCTTTTTCGCTACTGGCGATTGCCCATTTGACTCCGACGTGCCAGTAAAGAACGCTAGTGATTTGTCTGCAAATAGATAAACCAGGTTACTGTACACTGTTTTGCATAATACGTATAGGGCCCGGTAGTTTTCCCGAAAATATTTTTGCCCCACTTTGTTTCAACTTTCAATGTCTTACGTGCGTACCTGCAGCTCAACTTCTTGGCTATTGACAGTGTGTTTTTGTGCAGAGTTGTTATTCATTTGACTGTGCCAATCAGTACATGGATAACTGGGACACAACACGTCTGTGGTTTGCGGGTTTAACCTCCAGACGTTGTATGTTACGGCATCCAATCACTGACCACAAAGCAGAGATGCAGGTGCGCACGTAAGACACTAGAACAAAGTGCTGAAAAAAATTTTTTGCGAAAACTACCGGACCCTAGCACGTAATATTATCGCGATATTCTAGCATCTTAAGCCATATTATAAGAGCCAATGACATGTCAGATTGAGTTCGAGCATGTACGTGTTAATGAAATATAGCGTGTTACCTAATAAGTCTCTACCAATAAATTTTCCGACTGTAAATCTCGGCAAGAATGGGTATAAAAGTGCTTACTTGACCGTGAACAGCCTATATTATTTACGAGTGATATACAGGGACAACTGTTTTGGTGAAAATATTTCTGCTACAGTTTGTTTCAGTGCCTCGTGTACACATCTGCGGCTCTGCTTCATGATCAGTGATTGGCTGAATTTAACTCTCACGTTTCTTAACGTTTTACTGACGTGTGTTATTCGCAGTAACTTTATTCTGATTGGAAGGATCAAATGAGAAACATCGTTACACAAAGACGCTCTGCCAATAACGAAGAAGCAGGGCTGCAGAGGTGTAACAAAGTCTTTGAAACTAGTTGGTGTAGAAATATTTTCGCGAAAATCATGGGTCTTTAGTGATTGATTATTATAGACCCGGAAATTTCGCGGATTCAACGACCAGCCAACTGTACTCCACTCTGTCTTCATCAATTAGTTCATTGGTAGAGACCTTTCAGGCTGAAGCTAGAATTCAGACAACTGTAAGTTGGTGTCACATTTGCAACTGGCCCTTGACTTAGTTGACACCTCTTGGAAGTCGCTAAGCCAATGATAGAATGTAACTAAATGCAGGCCCATATTACTGTGTCAGCGAGCAGCCAGTGAGCAGTTGTCTTCTTGTGAATACGGATAGTCTTGGAGGCTAGCTTTATAGACCAGTGAACCCGCGAATTTTTCCCGTCTCTATTCATTGGTCTGCTGCTCCGGTGAGTGGCCAGTTGTATGTCTGCCAAGGTAGCGCGACAGTCCGAGTGTGTTTTCATTTCGGTCTGCTATTGGTTCACATTCCTCAAGGATGAGTTTCAATAACTGTGGCCCAGAGACGGAAATAATTACCGTAAACAGGGTTTTGAGATCTAAAGTCTTCTCAAATCAATTCGCGAAATTTTTGAGTCTCTATTGATTATTTCTTGCTGTATGGCAGGAGAGGGGGGCGCAGGAGGTCTCGATGGAGCGCGGTGAAGATGTAGAGTATATAGAAGGGAGGGAGGGAGGGTGTAATGTGGAAGGGGCGCCAGACGAGTAGCGAGAACGGGACCGCGGCTAGAGACCCCGCGCGTGTTCGGAGCGAGGAGCAAGTTGAACGCGGTAACGGGTTCATAGTGCAGCCGGCCACTGCGCACTGTCCCGCCTTGCACAGGGGTGACCACACACCTCGCCACACACGACCGTGTTTAGGAGTTGAAGCCGTCTAGGCCCAGCATGAGGCGTGGACCGACCCACCCTTCGTTGGCGAGGGGTGGAGAGTCCAGGAATCCTCCCACGAGAAATTTTCCAAAATTATCTCGCAAAAGTAGCATTATTGACCAGTTTTATAACTATAGGTAAAAAATGTGTAGTGATTTTGGTCAGCGCTTAACTTCGAGGTCTTTAGCACTGGTGAGGGGTGACATGAGGTGAGTATTGAGCAGCGCCGGAATGAAATAGCGGGGGAAACGGGTGATCTTCGAGAAAACCCGCCGATAAGCGGCATCGTCCGGCATGATTCCCACATGCGAAATCCGGGGACCGACCCCGCCGGGAATCGAACCCTGATAGTTTTGGGGGGAGGCTGGCTGTTTTACTCCTCGGCCACCGCGCATACAGACGACGTAGATATAACCGCGGCCCCCTATAGGTACAAGAGCGCCGTCTACCCGCGCGTCAGAGGTTCTAAAGTGACGGAGTAATAAGGGCGACCTTGAAGCGTGCATAATCTTCCCCATTGCCACAGCCAGCCAATCGTTGAACTTGCGTGTAAGATTCCCGCCAATCCGTTTTTTTTTTTTTTTTTTTTTTTTTTTTCCATATTAGCTACTTTAAGCGGTGACCATATAATTTTATTAGTGGAAATTGCATGTCTCAATCTGAGTTTCACATATACCTACATTCGGTTATTACATTTTTAAGTACGGCAGTCTGAATAGGCAGTTTTCAGCTATGTCGAAATACTTATAAATAGTGGCTTTAATGAGCATGGTTTCTTAACAATGACAACACGATTTTGTCCGATGTGTGTTTTCTGTTCATAAGGTGGCCCAATGGGCGCATGTGGAATAGTTTGGTAAAAAAAAACTGTTTACGAACACACTGCAAACCATTTAAGCACATGTTAGGCGGCGGTCTTTAAAAAAACTCGTTTTTACTAACGTAATAAAGAGGGCCTTCGCCACAGTACTTAAAGAAAAACACTTTTTCTGTAGTCTGATTAAAGATAATTTTTGTTATTATTTTTTTTCGTGGTGTGGCCCTTTAGAGGGGCAGGTACCTAGGCTGCATCCTAGATAGCCTGAGCATAAATGCGGCCCTATCGCTACATGTCTCCTTAATTTCCATACATAGAATATCTTGTATAATTGAGTCTTCGTTTCCATTATTTGCTATGTAAAAGCAGTGTGGTGCCATAAAGTGCAACAAGTACTTTTCCATCGGCATTTGGACAAGGCGCAAAGATCGACTTTGTTCACATTAACCAAGGGCACTAAGGCATACAGAATAACGCCAAATGTTGCACTTCCAATTCTGGAAAGAGTGCCATCCGTCGACATACTTGTGTACGAAAGAGGAGAGCTGCGAAAAATAATAGGGGACAGAACACCAAGTGACGTAAGGAAGATACTTGGCAGGAAAGTCCATGGCAACTGCAATCAAATTTACACAGCCTGGGCTTAGCACCTTTGCCTCAAAGCCAAATCTGCTTTGTCGAGGACACAGTGCAGCATGCTGTCTATAGGTAAAAACCAAGCCATCCGTATCACCACACTTATAGCGCTGGCGGATTATGAAATCCACACACTTGACATACATATGCCACTTAGCAGGAAAGATACTGTCGCATAATGAGGACATTTGTCCGAGAGGTGTATGTGAGGCTGGAAGAGTTTGACGTCTGGTAGGATTTCCAGACTACTGAACACGAAATTTCTAACGCACACGGTCAATAGCCAGAGAACGATGGAGCATCTGACCCTTCTTGTTACAACCAGTTGTGTTCGTGTGCACAGTGATGGCATCCCTGTACGAAAGACGCAACAACCATTACAGGAACAGGGTCACTCATAACAGAAGAAGACAAATTCTGCACCGGTTCGGGAAGAACTTGAAGTGTCGAACGAACAACTTTAAGTGACTCGAGTACACCATGAGTACTCGGAAGAAGAGCTGTGGACACAGGTAGAAAGAGTGAAAGGAAACCTGGTCCACATACTCACGGAAGCTCCAAGGAAGCCGAATACAGAAGCCAACTGGCCCATCACCAAGGCGCTGACAGTGTACGAGGGCTTGGAGAGGTCAGAGAAAATACGCAAGCTTCAGGATACTAAGTAAGATATTCGCAGCTGTGATGTCGACATTTATCCTTTCAACAAATGGGAGAGACATCATATTCCCCCACCCATAATACCTACTATAGCAGGCAGTTATCTTGGCTTCTCACAGCGCGGTAGTGCGGCGACAGCGGGACAGGGGAAGAAGAGGAGATAAGAAGATGACACAGTGTCGACAGCCGTGTAGTAGCTGATAGGAAAATATCGACCCTCAGTGTATACCTGCTGAGGCGCGTTAAGGGCGTTCAAGTGGGGAAAATTCATAATTTTATATTTGTATAAAATAGTGTTAGTTTTGTAGACATTACTTAAGAGTACATTAACATCAAACGGAAAAAAATTAGCTCATCTAGTTTTCCCGTAATGTCACTTCAAAGTCAAAATTTGCATATTTTTACTTCATACAAAACTTGAAAACCAGTAAATATAATGAAATGGAAAAAATCTCATCAAA